>JBAMJV010003005.1:0-110932 GCA_037951105.1 Echinarachnius parma | reverse complement strand
GCATAGATGCCAGTAAAGTAGTGTACTTGTACAATTATTGTGAGCTTGCCAAATAAGTAGTTCCCTTCAAAGTAAGCATGGACTGTACAGTATTTATAGATCTATGAAACTGTGTACTAGTAATCTAATTTGTTTGCTGAATTAATATTAGTTATCTTGGGCTTTCAAATATTTCCAGTCATCTTGCATTTCTTTTGCCGTCCATATTTTAGTATCCTGAAATGGTCAACTTTTATTTGCTTTATCATATCATATATTTATTTTCTAAATGTACATATTTATTTTTAACAAAAGGTATACTAATTTATAGATGAAACATATTTCTTTGATTTGCCACCTTGAACATTGCACTCCTGTGGAATTTGTTAGTATTGTTACTTTTGGTGAAGTTTTATTAACCTGTTGCTTATGGGAACCGGGTGGGTTGTGTACAAAGTCCATGGAGATTTCAGAAACTCGGAGGGAACAGGTTAAATGATGTTTCTTTTTTGAACAGCAGTCTACCAGCATTTCTAGGTAATCTTGAGTTTGGGGCTTATATTAATAAAACTACAATAACTTTAGAGGCTAGCGCTAAGTAAGCAACACAATTTTTTCTTAATCAATACCGGCTATAATGTTTATCTAGGAAAGCATTTATATAATTTTGACTGGCCTTGAGTGGTATATCGGAAATACTCCATGAGCTAGGATCATAGTGCATGAGTCGAAGACGAGTGCACTATGCATGGGCGTATATCTGTCATTGATACCTATTCATCAGGGGGGGGGGGGTGATCTATTCATTCATCCCCCCTGATGAATAGGTATTACGTAAGTATCTACGCCCATGGCACTATGATCCTAGCGAATGCAATATTTCTGATATACCACGAAAGAAAAAAGAAGGCAGTCAATATTATTATTGTTATACATACTATTCAGAGGAAAACACAAACGAGAACATAACTCTTCATCTGTCATGTATATGGAAGAAGTCCAATAAATTAAATCTCAAATTACTGATCAACCATTTTCAACCAATAAAGGACAATTTGCGCATATTATAGCTGAGGTGAGTAAACCTATTCATACGTCACTAAAATACGCGCGCATGAATTTGGGCAGGTATACGCGCTGCCTTGAGCGTGTTTACGCAAATCTTCGCGCCCTGTCAATATCACTTGATAAATTTCATGTTTTTATACACAGGTTTCAATGGGAAGAATGCAATATCGTCCGTGAAATATCAAGCGCACAAACATAAAGCAAGGACGCGCATGAATTATGCAATTTTATTCCATCTAATAAGTTAACTCTAGTTGGCAACTAAAAGGACTCTTGTATACTTTTTTAGCTCCGTCATCTAGACTTAGAACTATATAAATGTGGGCCCTGGTATTTAAATAAGATGTAATATACCGTTGATATGAGGTTTATTTTAAGCAACACAGATTCTTGAGGGAATCGCAAGATCTTCGCTCGCTTATAAGGATTTGGTTTCATACATCTCTATGTCCATTGTGCGGGGAAAAAATCAATATGCGCACTAAATCAAAATTGTGTGTTTGTTAGACACAATGAAATCAATGCCTCCACTTTCAACCAGTTAGTTCACATGATTCTCTTAATGAGGCATGTGTGTGTTTTTAAATTGATCATGAGGTTTTTAATTTTTGGCTTTGAATGCATCAACAAGTAAATTAAAATTTTGAAAACTGTGTAAAATTAAGGAGTTGGGCATCATATTTGTTAGTATGATCGTAATTCCAGAGATGTACATTTAATATGCTGGAAGAGTATTATTTATTACTCTTTTGATCAACATTTTTTTTGTTAACCCTAATCCCACTGGGTTATTTTGGTCACTTGAGTCCACTGGGGGGGGGGGGGGGGGGGGGGCTGTTTTGGCCCCCCCCCCTCAAATCTCGGCAACGAATGGACCGATCGACTTGAAAATTGGCACACACGTAAAACAAGTCAAGTAAAATAAGAATATGAAAAAGAAAACAAAATTTGGACCATTATTTTTTTTAAATAATTAATTAAAATTTTGAATATGCAAATTTTTGACGAATTTGGGGAAAAATTGGGATTTTCATCTAAAATCAAAAGAAATTACAGGATTTCTTCAGGTTTTCTGTAAAAATACTTTCAAATGATGTTATTCATCATATCCATGTTTTTTATGGTGATAAAATATATCACTAATTTGCATAAATATGCAAATTAGTATTCCCGGATTTATCCACATTGTTTTCATTCTTATGTATTTTATTGTTTTTTTAGAAGAATTTATCTCTGAAGTGTATGAATTCAACTAATAACAAAGAAATAATCCAAATTATAATTCAAAGTAACAATTATAACAGATTTGGAGTTTACATGGCATCGGATATAGGAATTACATAGAAACCTGTACAAAAATTACATTTTTTTTGTGACGGACGAGCAATTATCGACCTCTAAAATCAGTTCTACAGGTCCGACCGGAGTGAATTATATATCAAAACATGCGGGAGACTTGAGAGAAAATAGTCATGAAGTTTGAACGTGAAATTCCAAATGGTCTAGATGCACGTCGAAAAAAACGACAGGGGGGGGCCAAAAAGGCCCCCCCCCCCAATGGGATTAGGGTTAAGTCTTGACTATTTGGTGAGACAATCCAAGTGATATTCCACCAATGCTTTATGAGCAAAAAATCGAGCTAAAGCTCAATAGAGTGTAAAAGGAATTATTGTGTAAAGATGATTATATAACTTTGTGGCGAGATAATCAGAGTATTCTGAATAAAAAGTACTTGCAGTTGATATTGTTTGTACATAATTTTGTCAGTATTATAAAATATCCAGCAGGGAGAAAATATGATATTTTAACACTTTTTAATACTGGCATTTTCATAAAAGAAAGATATATAACATGTAAATATTCAACCCAAATTCCCATTTGTGTTAAATTGTATATCAACTGAAATATTCTTAATCATAATCCTAGCATTTGTGTGAACAATTGTTAAAATATTGCATTCATTTGAACTGCGGCATTTCTTTGTGAATGGAACAAAGTTGAATCAAACCGCCGGGCTCAATAAAAATGATGATTATTTTTTTCTTTTTAATGCATGTATGTACGATTTCCCTCCTGTAATAATATAAATAATTAACATTTTGTATTCTGAGGGCTTATAGTTGATTTCATGTTCGTACTTCAATCAGAATTAACTAATCTTCAAATTTCTATCAAAATTAACTTATCTTTGCTTACTTGTGTTGAGTAAAGTCTAGAAGATCTGTACATTCCTGTAATATAGAAATAATTGTATTGAATTTAACAATAAATATTAATATTTCTAATAGAAAATGTGGACTTTTGCAAGACGATTCATTCATTTGAAATAATTTTAATGTGAAGACAAATCCTAGTGAGCTTATTTGATGTGTGCTAACATGGGCAACGCCAATAATATTTCAAGTGCATCACATTTTCAAGCATACACATATTCACACTACCTAATAATTCTCACTCACTGGACCCAATGAGAGACACAAATCACAATACATGCAATCTGGCTGTGTTTTGTCGAAAAAAATACTACTATTTCACACAACATTCACTCATTCAAAACAACTCAAACAAACAGGAAACAACAAACAAACACATTTTATGTCAGAATAGGAAACCGGTAGCCAGACTGTAAAGTAAATAGAAACAAACAATCATTTTATTTTCTCCATAAAATGTACAAAAAACGGAAGGAAGCAAATGAAAGGCAACTGCATCTGTCATCCACAGCTATAATGAGATGGAAAAAGAACAAACTCTGTTATTTTATTCTAAAACGAAGAGAAAATGGAACATAATTAACACTAATTAACACTAAGCTTGTAACAGGTTATCTGATCATTATATATGTGTGCACACATTCATCTGCATAATTATCTCTTCTCTAGCTCGCCAAATATTGATTAAAACCAGGGATTTCGGGAGCTACTTTTCAATCTTGCATGCCTGCACGAAAACAAAAAAAAAATCTTACAATTATCAGTTTCTCTGTATTTTGTGCACTCTCGGGGACTAAATCGCCTTGAGCCCCCGTTTATTTCTTAATCTAAGTCAAACCTGTCATAGCGGCCACCTGTCTATAGCAGTCAACTTATCTAACGTTGCCACCAAAATTAATCCCATGCAGAGGCATGTTATGTAGCCTGTCTATAAACACCACTTGGTTACAGTGTTCTCTTTTTTGCTTTCCTGAGGTGGTCATTATGCACAGGTTTGACTTTAGTCTACAATTATTGATGTCTGACCTCACTCAAGGTGATTGATGCACACTTGTTTGGGTTATATATATATTTTTTTACATGCAAGTTCTGTTTTAGAAATGATTTTGGTTATTGATCAACTATGCAAACGTGGCAAAATTGAACTAAATAAACCAAACCATGAATTGGACCTGAAAAGTTTGACAATCTAACAACATGAGCAACATTTGATCTGCTGGTAATGTAAAATGGCAAGTTCCAGAGACGACAAAATGCTCACATAATTTGTTTGTTATGAGATATTTTAATGGCAAAGGATTGTTTTAATAAATCTAGCAATTTTCAAATCTAATAGTCTCGACTGATTGAAAAGATGATTTAAAACTCAGTTGTAACTAATTGGAAATTAAACTTAATCTTCATGAATATACTTTCATAAATATACAACTCAAGGGTTTTAAAAATCTCAATTGACAACCCTAATACATATTTTTTTTTAGGGCCAGCTTGGCAAAACTTTGTACAGTACTATATTTACTAAGGCACTTTAAATAACTTAACAATGTATAAAAATATAAAAATGTACAACTCCAACAATATACAACACGAGATAAGTTTTTGAAACATACATCTATAACCTGATAACAAAACATACATGATGCAGACTTTGAGCATATATATGATATCTTGAAACAAAATGAAAATGTATAACTCTCATAATATATAACACGAGATACGTTTTTAAAACATACATCTATAACCTGATAACAAAACATACACAATGCAAACTTTGAGCATATATGATATCTTGAAAACGTCAAAGCAAATATCTGTAACAATAAATACTACACTATAAGAAAGTTAAACTTTAAAGTCGGCATTCATGCAATACATGAATATAGCACAATGGAAATAAATAACACGTCAACAAGAAGAAACATCAAAACATTTATCCCAATCAATTAACCCATTCAGGACAGATTAAATTTGGTATGACACGTATTCTCCATAGACCCAAGCCCGAATATTTTTGGGACCAGTCCTGAACGGGTTAAGTTACAACCAAAATAAAACATCTTCACTTAATACTTGCTTTACAAATGTAGGCCTGGCCTTCACAGTGTATGTGCATGCATCATATCTCATGCACTTGCCCTTTTAAAGAGCTTCTTTTAATAATTGGAATATACAACAAAACTCTTAAAAACTCACCAAATGCTGATTAAACAAAATATACACCCTTCACAGTGTATGATCATTATATATTGTATTTCTAGCACTCAAATGTTTAACAAAACTTTAATAGGCATTCATGCATGGAATGATTGATCACAAATAATCAATGAGATTATTAGCTTTACCTCAAACAAATAACTAAAAACAAAACACACATATATCTTCACCAAATACTGATATCTAATATGTATGCTCTTTACAATGTATTAACATAAATGGAAATGCACATCTTCAATAAGATATGTATATCTTATACCGTTATTACAAACAAAGAACTAACATCAAAATCTCAGAACTTGAAAACTCGCAACAAATCTTCACCAAATAAATTTTAAAATGCAGGCCCGTCACAGCGTACGAACAGAAATTCAATCTCTTGCACTCGACCGTTTTAAGAACTTCTTTCCAAGAACTGGCACAATGGAAATAAATAACACATCGTCAATGGGATATATCATAAACATACATTTCAAACAAATAACTCAAAACAAAACTGACAAATCTTCACAGAACACTGATATTAAAATGTATCCCCTTAAGTGTATGAGCATATACGATGTCTCCTCGTAATAGGCAGTCATGCATAGCAAGATAGAAATAAACAACACTTTATCACTGAGATAGAATAACCTGTACCTCAAACAAATAACAATGTACAACAAAACATCTCAAAATATCTCAAACAAACAACTTAAAACAAAACTCACAAATCTTTATTTAAATCTGATGTTAAACATGCAGGCCCTTCACAGTTCTAGTGTAAGAGTGAATGTATCGATGCCTCAGATCCTCTGCTGCTATAAACTGTTTAACCTGCCCAGTGCTAAATGAAATTGCGATACTCAACTTGATCTATTTTTTAAAGACAATTTATAAAAATATAGCTGAATATCTCATTCATCTAGAATGAAAAAACAAACATGAAACTTATAAATTTCAATCTAAACTTTGTAAGAATTCAAGCGTCTATTTCATCCATTGCACACTTCGCTATCGTGTGCATACAAGAAAAAGTCAATTATAGATCTAAGCTTTTCCAAGAGTATTGTGACTTGAGTTGACCATGGCACTGGGGCTTAAACTCGGCAGTCATGTATGCCTGATGGCACATTGGTATTCCTTCAGGGTTATTTCTTAATACCATACTTCCTTTTTTTTTTACTGATAAAAAGTCATGCTGTGATTGGTTGACATCTTCGTCATAGGAGACTCGGGCTAAAGTACAGCGAAGGAAGAAATACACAAAAAATAATACATTTATAATTGTTGTGGTATTTCTTAAAGCATGGGATATTATAAGCTTGCAAATCCTTATTTGTGAATAATGATCATCATGAAAGGGTCTTGGTTTCAAGAAACTTTTCCAATTGTTGTAAATTGTATATTATTGTGCCTTCTATGGCTAAAACTATACTAGTGGCAAGTTTTATGAAACGGGCCTAGATATGCATTTAATACATACTTTAATATTTAGAAAATGATTAAGACCTAATTTATTACAATAAAATTAGCAAAAACAATAGTTAAATTTTACCTTCTGATGAGATTTCGGGCCTAAGTTATCTGCTTACCTAAGTTTTCATTGAGCTGTGTGTCATTATCTGAACCTTCTACAAATATCACTAATTTAATCATAGAAAGTTAAATATTCTAAACATTCTAGACATGACTTTCTTACCCAAGCTGTTCTGGTTGCAAAGAAGCCGAGTTTCATTGATCTGTTTGGGTTTGGTGTGGATGTTGACAATGGCATGAAACTTGGATGCACAGTGACAGGAGTGGATATCCCTGGAGGCTCCTGCAATTAAAACACCAATGACATTAAAGGTGCACACCTGTAAAGTGTCCAATATTGCCCAAAACATTTGAAACTTCAACCCTGTACCACAATCATGGTAAGATATGTCTGAATGATGTGTGAAAGTTTCATTGAAAAAGAACACTGCTTTCCTGGTTAAAAAAGCAAAAATATGCGTCAGCTTTTACAACGAATTACTGTATGACGCTTATGAGGTTTATGACCGTTCATTAACGCTCTTGAGCTGAATGATAGATATCGTCATACTAAAGGGGCATTTGAAAAAATCTAACCCTATTTTATTCTTCTCTTACCATAAGCTAAACAACACGGTAGAAGAGAAACGAGGAAGCTCCAAGTAATTTTCGTGGAGTTAGACACTTTACAGGCATCCTTTTAACCATTTAACCTGTTAAGGACTGGTTCTGAAAATACTCAGGCTGTGGTCTATGATCTATGGAAAATGCATTGTATACCAAAATAAAATTGTCCTGAAGGAGTCTACTTTGTTGCCATATCCAATCACAGTGAAATTGTTAAACGATCACTTTCCGTTAAAGCTGTCTGAAAATCATGGCAAAGAGGATACTAATCATAACTAAACTAGAGCTGAGTCAAACCGGATATTTTGCATTTCGAATATGAGTCGTGTAAAAACGGTCGGATATCGAATATTCGAAAAAAAAAAATAAATAAAAACAAATTATATATTCAATTTTTTTTTCTTTTTTTTTTTCATAATTTTTTTAAATAAATATTCTGTCCGTTTTTTCAATTAGAATCGGCAGTACAGTGTGACGTTAGTGTACATACTGCTGTCAAGATGAAATACTTTGATATCTCATCATAGATTCTTCTAAATTTGGCACTCACTATACCACTTGTATATTAATCCTCTTACCTTTGGTTTATTATTTGTTTTGTTTATTTGTGAATTTATGTAAAATACCTTAACTTTTAACTTTAGCAAGAGATAAGGAGGGTTCAATGTGCCATTTTTGGATCGAATCTATCGAATAGGGATTACAAAATTGAACTTTTTTTTTTTTTTTTTTTTTTTTTTTTTTTTTTTTTTTCCCCCCCCCCCCCCCCCCCCCCCCCGGCTATTCGTATCCGAAAATTTGTATTCGGTATCCGACCTTCACGGTCGGATATCGAATAGCCATTCGATTTGACTCAGCTCTAAACTAAACCAAACCTTTTTTTTGGGGGGGGGGAGGAAATCATCACAACAGTCAGTGCACAAAAAAAAAGAAAAAGCAACAGACAAAAACATTCCTAAATCAAACATTTAATAAAATAAAATATCCCAAAATAGGGGGCAAAATTACTTCAGAAGCAAACGTGTTCCTGCTCTGGTTCAGAGATTGGGGACTCCCCTTGATGTTGAAGGTGATCGTAGATGGGCCCAGGTGATCGTGGATGTAGAAAACATCAAAGCATTCTTCGCCCGTGGCTGCAGAACTTGAAGTATATGCTTGTCCAATCTGTAGGTGGAAAAAGCAAATTATATTTTTTTCTTATATGGCTGTAGACACGCATAACTATCACCCAAAATATTTAGTCTCTAGTTTTAGTAAGTAAAATCAATTCTGCCTTTGTGGGCACCTTTCTGTATGTAACTTTGTTGCAGTGGCATACAAAATAAAGGGTAATGCAATCTAATGGGGTAATGAGAAGGTAATGATCAGTACCGTAGCGAGGGTTTAGACGATCTATGTATTCCTTTATTTACTACGCTACTGGGGATGATGATGGTGATGATGGTACAGATAGGGAATGCATAAATACCTTGTCAACTTGCCGATGAAATGGGAAGCTTCTTTCAAGGTCAATAAAGAAGGGAAAGGCCGCCAGGATAACGACATCACCAAGAAAAGCTGTCAGCCACTTTACGCAATTACTGATCAGTGGACTGAAATGAAAGGGATTTTGTGTAAAACATACAAATAGCAGAAGCAGGCTATTAGTTGACCCATTCCGTTTTGGAATCTGCTATACTAAATTACATTATGGTTTAAAATGAAAACATTAGGTAATTATATAGCTAGCTGAATACCGCTCCTGGAGGGCTGAGGAGCGGTAGTGATTTTTGAGCACTAAAGCTTGCATCCAGTACATTTTTATCAGGGTTGGCACTTCTTATCTCTAGCCCCTGGGCGCTAATGTCTCAACAGAGGATTAGAGGATTAGGATTGTTGACAGCAGTAATAAAACTGATCAGAATGTGGTCGATACGGAAACAAAAATGATAAAATTGATCACCACGATGGTGGAAGACAAGCTAATGGGACAATTACGTCATGAGGGTTCCAAAAAGTAAAAGAAAAAGAAAAAGAAAAAAGGTTCTTCTATGATAATTGTATTAGTTTGTGGAGCCTGTTATTAATCAACTTTAATAGTTCTTTTATATTTCGAATTGTAATCTTAATTGTTATCAGTAATTATTTTCCCACTTTCTTTGCTCTTTTTCATTTATATTATATACTTCTGGTCAGTTTCTCTATGTTTGAATTAGTAATTATTTTCTGAAAATTTATTGAGGTAAAAGTGGGCTAGAATCGACTACCAATGAAGAAATTTCAAGAAATTACAAGTAATACACATTTACGAACAACGTAGAATCGAGTAAATCACTAAAAAAAATGCAATCAAGAGTTTAATATCTACTGCAGATAGTATACAATCAATATCTGAATTGAATTGAATTGAATTTATTCGGCAAACAAAATAGTAAAATACAAAATATCACAAAATAAATGTACATATACAATTTAAAGCCGGGACCTCTATGAAGCAGCAGCTTGTATTTGAGGCCCCAATAAATAGACATTTACAGATAAAAACGACGAGCAGTATATAGCAGTAGCTTTAAATATCACAATCATACGCATTCACACAGGATAGGAAAGAGAGAGGGAGAAAGGGGAGAGATCTAGTCAGTCATGGATGAAAGCTCATGAAACGCCAGGCGTTTAAATAGGGTTTTGAAACGAGTAAGAGTGGTGCTAGATTTAAGTTCTTTACTAATATAATTCCATTCATTAACACCAGTGAAACTAATAGAATGGGTTCTGATTGTTAAATGAGAAATGGGTTTGCGTAAATTTTGACAATTCCGAGTGGGATAGGTATGAATCAATTGATTGGTTTTAAACATATTATTAAATATTTCTGGAAGAATACCTCTGTGTAATTTAAACATAAAAATAAGAATATTGAGTTTCACAAGATAAGGCAATGGAAGAGTTTTCAATTGTACAAAAATAGGAAGAGAATGACTAACATAATGACTATTTGAAATAACACGTATGGCACGTTTCTGGAGTAAAAGTATCTTGTTAGTGTGTACTTTATATGAGTTTCCCCAAATTTCATTACAATAATTTAAGTGTGGTAAGATGATTGCATTATAAATATAAATCAATATCCTAGACGGTAAAAATGTTTTCAATTTATACAATACTCCAATACTTCTAGATAATTTAGATGAAATGTTCATAATATGATATTTCCAATCTAATGATTCATGAATAATAATACCTAGGAAATTAATTGTCTCAGTTCTTTCTATGATAATATTATTAATTGATATTGGATTTATATCATGTGGAATCATTTTATTCTTAGAACGAAATATAATATACTTGGTCTTAGTGAAATTTAAAAACAACTTATTACATTTAAACCAATCATTAAGCTTCTCTAGTTCTTGATTCATAGTAGATATTAATAATGATACATCTTTATTTGAATACAATACAACTGTATCGTCAGCAAAGAGTGAAAATGTTAACAATTTAGAGGAATTAATTACATCATTTATATAAATCAAAAATAAGAGAGGTCCTAGTACAGAACCTTGTGGTACACCAATATCTACATTTGCATATTCGGATTCGACACCATCTACCACCACATATTGTTTTCTATTTAATAAATAACTTCGGAACCACTGTAAGGGTAAACCCCTAAGTCCATAAAATTGTAATTTTTTTAGAAGAATATGGTAGTCGATGGTGTCAAACGCCTTTGATAGATCCATAAAAACTCCACAGCAAACATTTCCCTTGTCCATATTTTGTAATATATTATCAGTAAATTTAATTACGCTTAGAGAGGTAGAATGATTTTTACGGAATCCAAATTGTTCAGGAATTAGTATATGATTTTTAGTCAAAAAATCATAAAGTCAGTCATACATTAACCTTTCTAATAACTTAGAAAAAATTGGAAGGAGTGCAATAGGTCTATAATTTACTATATTTTCTTGGTTATCTTTTTTAAACAGAGGAATAATTTTTGCTATCTTTAATTTGTCAGGAACAATGCCAGAGCTTAGTGACTTATTAAAAATATCACATAATGGGTGTACAAAATAATGAATACATTCTTTTACTACTCGAGGTGAAATATCATCAGATCCACTAGCCTTAGATATTTTAATCAAAGAAGACATTTTAACAATTTCATAAATAGATGTAGGTTTCACAAAAAAAGACAATGAGTTTGGATGCGACAGGTAATCAACAAATGAATTACTCGAGCTTGAGAGTGAATTCAAAAGATGTTTTCCCACATTTACAAAATAAGAATTAAAGTGTTTTACTATATCACATCTTGAATTTAATTTCAAATCGCCGAAATACATATTTTTAGGAAGAACATTATATTTTTTGTTACCAAAAATATCATTTATTTGTCTCCAAGTTTTCTTCATATCACCTTGTATTGCAATGAATATATTTTTATAATATTCTTTTTTAGAACATCGTATTATATTTGTAAGTACATTTTTATATTTTGTGTACTGTATTACATTTTGAATACTAGGTGTTTTCAATTGCTTTTTATACAATTTATTTTTACGCTTTATAGATTGAAATATAGCTTTTGTAATCCATGGGTTCTTAATCTTACTTTTTTTCTTATTCTTAATTTTTTTTAGAGGGAAACATTTATTGTATATACCAACAAATTTAACAAGAAATATATCATAACATTGATTTGCGTCATCACAACTATAAACACTAGACCAATCAGTTGAAATCAATGTTTGTTTAAATAACAAGATATTAGATTCAGTAATAGCACGTTTTTGTAAGTTCTGTTTATTTTGAGGTGTATTCACACTCTGATTAGCATGGTTACTTGAAATACTATAAATTGGAAAATGGTCAGAAAGATCATCATAAAGAATTCCTGAGTGATTTTTAATTTTTATTGTATTCATGAAAATATTGTCTATCAAGGAAGCTCTATTTACTGAAACTCGAGTTGGTTTGTCTATTAGAGGGTACATACAATATGAATACATCATATCCAAAAAATCATTTGTTTTTGTGTGAGCACCATAACTTAGTAAATTTATATTAAAGTCCCCTAACAAATATATATCTTTCTTTTCACGTTCCAATATTTGAAATAAATCCATCATTTTTTCAGTAAAACAAGTAATATCAGTGTTTGGCGGACGATACATACATGCTACAATAACTGACTTACTATTCACTTTAAATTCAACAAAAATCATTTCATAGTTACTAGTAGTACAAGACAAATCATTTCTCACAGTATATTGAATATTACTATTTACATATAAAGCAACACCACCACCTTTTTTGTCTGTTCTACATACATGAGCGAGTGAATAGTTGGGAATATTGTACATATTTATATTTGTATTTGAATTAAACCAAGTCTCAGATATAGCCATTATGTCAAAATCAAATTCAAATTCAAAGCTAGTGTCACCGGATATCGTAAACGGACACCCGACGGAGAGCCAAATGAACAATCCGTTCGTCTCTGTTCTATCCGGCTTAGTGTTTTGTGCATGAAGCGATGGAGGCGACCTCCACCACTGGATAATTTGATTTTGCAAATTTTCTATCCGTCAGGCATCTGTTTACGCTATCTTGTGATATGTGACAACACCATTCACACTAACATTATCACCCTCACTTTCATCATAGTCAATCTCCATCACCACCACCACCATCATCATCATCAGCATCAATACTAGGGCTGAGTCCAAACGGATATCCGTCCAATATCCGACCGTGAAGGTCGGATACCGGATTCAAATTCTCGGATACGGGTATACGAAGAAAAAAAAGAAAAAAGTTAAGGTATTTTACATATATCACAAATAAACAAAACAAATAAACAAATGGTAAGAGGATTAATGAATAGATTAGTGGTATAGTGAGAGCCAAATTTAGAAGAATCAATGATGAGATATCCGAAGGCTTTCATCTTGACAGCAGTTTGTAGAATAATATCGCACTGTCCTGTCGATTCCAATTGAAAAAACGTATGAATATCGGATATATCCGAAATGTAAAAAAAAAAAAAAAAAAAATTGATTCATATCGAATATATCCAATATCCGTCCGTTTTTACTTGGCTCATATCCGGATATGAAAATATCCGGTTCGACTCGGCCCTAATCAAAACCACTAAATCATCAATAGCATCATCACTGTTATCAGCACCATCATCATAATCATCATCACCCTCCCTCTTCTCCTCATCACCACTACTACTGCCATTTATGTACACTGTAGAATCAGGTAAACCATAAAGAAAATGCAGTCAGGAGTTGAGCATCTACTGTAGATAGTAATTAGTATACACACAGTCAATATATCTAAAGCCCTTGTCACATATCACCGGATAGCGTTAACAGACGCACGATGGAGTTTTCATGCATGGACCTATGGAGGCGACTTTCACCACCGGATAATTTGATTTTGAAAAAAGTTTGATCCGTCGGGCTCCTTTATGCTATGCCGTGATGTGTGACAACACTAAAATCACCACAATGACCTTCAGCAACACCACCCTTACTTTCATCATAGTCATCGCCATCACCACCTCCATCATTGCCATCAGCATCAACACCACCATTACCAGCAAATCATCATCATCATAAACATCATCCTCCTGATCACCACCACCACCATCACCATTTATGTACAATGTAGAATGAAGTAAACCATAAAGAAAATGCAGTCAAGAGTCAAGCATCTACTGTAGAGTGTAGATAGTCTTAGCACTAACATCACCACCCTCACTACCACCACCGAATCAACAGCATCATCACTGTTATCGGCACCATCTTCCTCCTCCTCCTCCTGATCATCACCACCACCATCATCATCATCATCACACTTCCTCTCCTCCTCATCACTTCCACCACCACCATAAAGAAAATGCAGTGAAGAGTTTAACATCTACTGTAGAAAGTATACACACTAGTCAATATCTTAGCACTAACCCTAACCACAATGACTTTCACTATCACCACTGTCGCTATACAGAGTGAGTCAGAAAAAATGTCCCAACTTTTTTAAGTTGTCTTGTTCGAAGCATGAACATTTAATCATGGGTTTCATGATATGTCTTGGTAGAGCTATCCTCCCAGCATATTTCAGTACCCTTTTTATTTGAATCTCTGCACGCATGACTGAGCATCAGACAATCTTTAGAAGACTGCAAAATCTCACTTGCGCCAAGTGGCTGGGTGAGGAATAAAGGTGTCGATTTTGCGAGTATTTCCCTCCCGGGACTCGCGATAATTTTTCGGGCGAGTCACGGGTACCCAAAATATACCCATTTGTTGATTTCGCTATCGGCATGTCACGCCGCTGGGAAAACATGTTCATTCAAGTGACAAAAATGCAGCGTATTTATGACAAACTCGGGCGTTCAAAGAGGGAAAAAGGAAAGAAAAGAAAATGAGAGTGGGCAGATAACTCGGGTGTTCAAAAAGGGGACTTTTGCTCTTTTTGGGGGGGATATCGAGTATCGATTTTTGCGCCCGGGACTCGACATTTTTCAGCGGGACTCGGGTACCCGTGACTCGTCAACAGCCCTAGTGAGGAAGAAAACAAATTGTGAAAGAATTTATAACATATGTGCACACAGTAACACACACACACACACACACACACACACACACACACTCGCAGACAAATACACCGCAAACGAGGATTCAAAGGGTGAAGCCTAGACTAACACATTTGCTGATAAAGTGATACTTCACCTATGTTTTTTGTAAAGCAAGTGAAGTGGTAGTGACGCCTGCATAAAGATTGTCTTTTGTTCAGTCATGCGTGCAGAGATTCAAACAAAAAGGATACCAAAATATGCTGAGAGGATAACTCTCCCAAGATATATCATGAAAATCATGATTAAATGTTCATACTTCAAACAACTTTAAAAAGTTGGGACATTTTTTCTCACTCACTCTCTAGTATCATCATATTCATCGCCATCACCACCACCACCATATTAATATCATCAACACCGTTATCATCATTGTTCTCATCATCCTCCTCCTGATCATCATCGTCACCACTACCACCTACCATCATGATCTTCTTCCTCTTCTTCTACAGGGTAGACCTGTGTCATTCAATCTCGAAGATTACTACCATCACAATTATCATCATCACCCTCCCTCTCCTCCTCCCTATCACCAGCACCACTACCATCGTCATCACCAAATCACCATTATCATCATGATCATGATCATGATTATGATCATCATCATCATCATCATCATCATCATCATCATCATCATCATCATCATCATCATCATCATCATCATCCCTCTACTCCTCATCACCACCAGCACCATCACCATCAACACAACCACCACCACAACCATCATTGTCGTCATTACCATCATCATCATCATAATCGTTACCTCTTCATGGGGGACATCCTGAAGGCAGCGAGGTAGATTGTGACTGGTTCTATGGCAAACCAGAGGGTGAAGCAAATGCCAAACAGCAGGTAAAACAGCCTCTTGTTCGGGTTGGTGGCATTTGCCTTCAGGGTGCAGTTCACGTTGTGCACCATCCAAATCATACCTGCCAAAAGTACGGACGAAAAGGAAAGAAATAAAATTGGTGGGTGGTGGGAATTGAACCCGAGACCTCTGGATTGCTAGGCAACTATACCAACTGAGCCACAGATCGACCACCTTGGTTGGTGGTTCGTCCCACTGACCACTTCAAATGCTTGCTCGTCAGAAGCTGAATTATTAATCTGCTAAAATTATCAACGAAAGGGTTATTATAACAAGAGCCCCAGGGGGGCACGACGCTCACCCGAGGTCAATCAATTCACATCTGGCGCATGTTCTCTCTGGCACCCTCAGAAGATATGAAATCAGTTGAAATCATGCCAAAATCTATAATGTGATGTACTATTTAATCAATAACTTTTGATCCCCTGTACCTAACATTATGATTTACCATAATGTTTGGGTGAATCATAAAAAAAGACAGACACACATATAAGACAAAGCTTAACACATTTCACCAGCCACTGACCACTTCAGCATATTAACCCCACTCACATAGGGACCCTATGGGGCCATTCTGCGATATGACAACTTGCATTGTCATTTACCGTAAATCTCCGTGTGTACGGCGCACTCGTGTATAAGGCGCACCCCCTACTTTCTAAAAAAAAGAAATTTTGTTTTGGGACACTTACTTACAAAGATCTTCAATTATGAGAAAAATTTATAACAAATTGTTAATTATTAGATAATTGCATATATAATGAGTACTGCTGCTCATGAATGTATGAATATTCATTAGTAATTTGCTTAATAAACTTGAATTTTTTACCTATTTTTTACCTATCTTATATATTTGTTGTTGTTGCTGTACCTGTGTATAAGGCGCACCCCAACTTTTTCTATTTGTTTCCGACGGAAAAAAGTGCGCCTTATACACGGAGATTTAGGGTATATAGATACCTACATGTTACAAAATGTCCAGATTGTAATACTTGTTGATGTGGAGAAGAAAATATTTGAAATTCATTTCACATTTCCTACGAGCCATTCTTGGGTCCCATGCAGCTAGGTAAGAATAAGACTAGTTATGTGAGGTGTACAGGAAGAAAGAGCATAAATTCCTTTATTTTTAGAGCCCTATTTTGTTACTCTACCTGCTTTAGTTATGTTTTAATGATTTTTATTATTGTGTAAATAACTATAATTTAGAAAAAATCCTCAAATTGGCAACACATTGTGATACATGTATTTGTGAAACAGATATATTTGTGTTCAAATTGGCATCTTTGCGGCAAAGTCACTATATTTGTCTTAAATGGTTATTACTTAATATTTTCCACCTATTTTTATGCCATTGATCCGTCGATGAAATTTAGGAGTTGCCAATTTGTAGAGGAAAACAATGATCAATTGTGCCTTAAAATAGCTCTCGTCCTTGATGGGATTACAGCTAGGTTCGGTATGATTTGATCATTTGATCATCTTTTGAAGGAACACCAAAATGCACAAACAACTTTCATTCTTCATCTACCATTTTAGCAACTTTGGATCCCCTCCCTAAAGATAATTAAAGGAGTATATACCTCTGTGCAAAATTTAAGCTAGAATTGTTGAATAAGTAGTAAATGCATATAACAGAAAGAAAATAAAACAAAAACAAAATGTGACCTAGAAAACATCAATGATACAATAGGGGCATTCACACATGCTAAAAAGTAACAATTGCATGTTGCTTCAAATCATGATTATTTGTTTGCATATTTTATATTCATTTAATTCCAATGGGTTAATTTAATAGCATCATTTTATTCTCTGGTCTCTAACAGTCGAAAAAGCACAATGCAACTGAGTGTGCAAATGGAATGCTGTGAAACCACTAGACCACCGAAAGGCTGGTTAATTTTAGAGTTTGATTCTAACTATCCCAGTAAGTAAGGTTATTTAATTCATTTAATTGTGCTGGGTCATTAAAAAAAGTATGTTTCTTGCATGTTCACACAGGCAAAAAAAACACCTCACAACCTGCTGGATTGTACGATTTTTAAATCAAAATGCACATGAGCAACTGGACCAAACTTTGACCTACATGTAACTATTCCGCACCCATCCATTGACCGAGTGCTGAAGATACTGTAAGCATGCATTTTGCATGTTGGATATGAAAACTGATACAATTTACACTGTTCACACACACAAACACCACTTGCAAAAAGATACACCAAAAGTGTATTGCACATGATGATTTGAATCATACTTATTTTCATAAATAATCCGAACTACTATTTTCACGCACAAAACCGCCCCTCCCCCCCCCCCCCCCCCCGAACAAAAATAAATAAAAATAATAACAAAAAAAATAATGAATTGCAACCTAAATAATCATAACTATTTGGGCAGTGTGAATGGTACTAGCAATGAAAGCTGCTAACAAGGTCAAGCATGAAAACATCAAAACATGAAAACACATGCTATAAATAGAAAGATTTGGGTCAAAACATGGTCCTAGATGTAAACAAGTGTCTGGGTTTCCTATTAGCATATTTATTTGCATATTTGGGAGAATGGTGATTGGCTGAGAGCAAGAGAAGGATAACCAGGTGCTTGTTAGTTGGTCTGCAGGCAATGTAATGTAAAAGTTTAGGTGTTCAAGGGGCAATTTATTCTCATTTGCATAGCTGGGGAAATTTGATTGGTCATAAAGATTGCAACAGGATCCCAAAACAAAGAGAAAGTTAAAAATGTGTGCATGTCTAATAAGTGTCTGATATCGGTAATTAGCATATTGGCGGGAAATGATGTGTAGAAAAGGCATTAATTTTCTTTACTGCTGTAAAATTGTTATTTTGGTTTCAGTTGAAATAAAAGGTCCCAGGTGTGGACCACAGATGGCACCGTTTATGACATGCACAAAATATATGAGCTGTGCGTGACATAAACAATGATCGTACCTCCCAGTTGGTGGTGCCGGACACACTTTGCACTGATCAGCAATGATCAAAAAGATATCATTTACACTGGCTATGAACTAATCCCTTCAATCATGATATGATAATGGATGGATCTACTCGGCATACTAATGCCATTTATCAGTGCAAGGTGGCTAAACGATCAAAATGATGAGTAAAGTTTTATGCAAGATGTAATTATTACCAAAGTCAATATTCATGTTTGGATGAAATCTACATAAATAATATACATTGTATGTATAAGGAGAAAAAGATCTTTGAATTTTATACATTTTTTATCCTTGGGGGCCCTCCAATTAGACTCCACTAGAAGCCAAATGGTAACATTTAAACAACTTGGGAACCCCTACCACTAAGAATGATTTCAACAAAGTTTGGTTGACATATAATTATTCAATTGGAAGAAAAAGACAAAAATGTTAATTTCTCTTGGAAGTCCCCCCCCCCCCCCCCTCCCAACATATTACCCCCACAGAACCCCTCAGGGGCCATCGAAAGAAATGTCATGAACTTTCATTCTTTTTCAAAAGAGGCATCTATAAACCAAATATCAGGTCTTTAATACTTCTGTATCTTGAAAAGAAGGATGTTTAAAAATGTACATATGTTTACACTAGGTGCCCTCCCCTAGGGCCCCCTTGGCAGTCACATCCACCATTTTAGCAACTTTTGTTCCTCTACCCCTAAGGATGTCAAGTTTGGTTAGAATCCAATCATTGGTTCTTGAGAAGAAGATGAAAATGCATATTTCCTATGGTAGGGCCTCAAAAATATTGTTACCCCACAGGTCCCTTATGGTGCCACCCACAAAAATCTTGTGAACAATTTTCATTCTTCATCAATAGAGGCATCTAAATGTGAAATATCAGGTCTGTCATACTTTTAGATCTTGAGAAGAAGATTTTTAAAATTTACATATTTTTTACACTCAGTCCCCTCCCCCAGGGCCCCCTGGGGGCTACGCCCACCATTATAGCACATTTTGTTCCTCTACCCCTAAGGATGATTCCTGTCAAGTTTGGTTGGAATCCAATCATTGGTTCTTGAGAAGAAGATGAAAATGCATATTTCCTATGGTAGGGCCCCCCAAAAAATGTTACCCCCACAGGGCCCTTATGGGGCCACCCAAAAACATCTTGTGAACAACTTTCATTCTTCATCAATAGAGGCATCTAAATATGAAATATCAGGTCTGTCATACTTCTGGATCTTGAGAAGAAGAAGTTTAAAATTTACATATTTTTTACACTTGGTGCCCTCCTCCAGGGCCCCCCTGAGGGCCACGCCCACCATTTTAGCAACTTTGGTTCCTCTACCCCTAAAGATGATTCCTGCCATGTTTGGTTGGAATCTAATCATTGATTCTGGAGAAGAAGATGAAAATGTATATTTCCTATGGTAGGACCCCCCAAAAAACTGTTACGCCCACAGGACCCTTATGGGGCCACCCACAAAAATCTTGTGAACAACTTTCATTCTTCATCAATAGAGGCATCTAAATATGAAATATCAGGTCTGTCATACTTCTGGATCTTGAGAAGAAGATATTTAAAATTAACATATTTTTTACACTTGGTGCCCTCCCAGGGCCCCCCTGAGGGCCACGCCCACCATTTTAGCAACTTCGATTCCTCTACCCCTAAGGATGATTCCTGCCATGTTTGGTTGGAATCTAATCATTGGTTCTGGAGAAGAAGATGAAAATGTATATTTCCTATGGTAGGGCCCCAAAAAAAACTGTTACGCCCACAGGGCCCTTGTGGGGCCACCCACAAAAATCTTGTGAACAACTTTCATTCTTCATCAATAGAGGCATCTACATATGAAATATCAGGTCTGTCATACTTCTGGATCTTGAGAAGAAGATGTTTAAAATTTACATATTTTTTACACTTGGTGCCCTCCTCCAGGGCCCCCCTGGGGGCCACGCCCACCATTTTAGCAACTTTGGTTCCTCTACCCCTAAAGATGATTCCTGCCATGTTTGGTTGGAATCTAATCATTGATTCTGGAGAAGAAGATGAAAATGTATATTTCCTATGGTAGGGCCCCCAAAAAAACTGTTACGCCCACAGGGCCCTTATGGGACCACCCACAAAAATCTTGTGAACAACTTTCATTCTTCATCAATAGAGGCATCTAAATATGAAATATCAGGTCTGTCATACTTCTGGATCTTGAGAAGAAGATGTTTAAAATTTACATATTTTTTACATTTGGTGCCCTCCCCCAGGGCCCCCCTGGGGGCCACGCCCACCATTTTAGCAACTTTGGTTCCTCTACCCCTAAATATGATTCCTGCCAAGTTTGGTTGGAATCCGATCATTGGTTCTGGAGAAGAAGATGAAAATGTAAAAAGTTTACGGACGACGGACGACGCACGACGGACGACGCACGACGCACGACGGACGACGGACGACGGACGAAAAGCGATCACAATAGCTCACTTGAGCCTTTGGCTCAGGTGAGCTAATAAAAAGCCATGCAACACTCTAAAACAAAGTCATGATTGCAATTTTGAAAGAGTTGAATGTAAAACCAGCATATCTCAAGAATTTGCTTTCAGAATAAACAACACATTCACACTGTTAAATTGTAGTTGAATAAACTAGGATAAAGATCAGGCCCCATATATTAGTGTAAAGCACTTACAGATGATATTGTATCATATAAGGCGCTATATAAATCGAACCTATTTTTATCATTATTATATTGACTCGCATTATATTTCTATCAGTAATGTAAGCTTACCTAAAATTCGACAGGCCATCAGGCCAGCTGCAGCCATAATAGTACTGAAAACATGAGCACTATCTTGATATTGTATCATATAAGGCGCTATATAAATCGAACCTATTTTTATCATTATCATATTGACTCACGTTATATTTCTATCAGTAATGTAAGCTTACCTAAAATTCGACAGGCCATCAGGCAGCTGCAGCCATAATAGTACTGAAAACATGACCACTATCTCGAGGATCTGCAAGAATCTTGTGGTATGTGTAGAACAGGAGGTATGAAGCAGTGTAGAGTAGAGCGAAGAAGGTCAGTTTGACGATGCTGCGTAGAGAGAGTCGTACCCTGCAAATAAAGAATAAAAACAGTTGTGTATATAAAGTAATGAAATAATTAAACAAATATGCAATTAATTTGAAGCAACTCACTCCTATTCTACTTTTGCAAAGAATTTAAAAAAAAAAATAAAAAAAAACCTATTAATTCTCTAAGAGAACATTTGCTCAATCGTAATTGTTTTACTAATAGTAAGGGTTATATAACGGTTATGCAAGCCTCCAAACTAAATGATTTCTTTACAGGCCCATTTGGTCAAGTAAAATCATACATTTTTTGTGTTTTACTTGTCCAAACAGAAAATTTACTTACCCGCTCTACTTCTTGATTAATTAGATTGACTATATACGGGTCTTACTTGTGTAATTGACCAAATTATTTGCTCGATTTGGTAACCAAACCAAACTAAACTATTTATGAAATTTAACTTGCCCCGGGCAGGTTGGCAAGTGCTAGGTGTCGAGCCCTGGGTTAGGTTTAGGATAAGGAAGACTTACTAACAGAGAGACTGCATGTTGCTGAGACATATGTCATGAAATCATCTTAGGTCAAGTCCCTCAATGGGCATAGATATGGTGGGGGGGTGGGGGGTTAACAAGAAAAAAAACATGAGGGGGAACATTTGTTATTCAAAAACAGAGAAGAAAAACGTAAGGTGTGCGCCCCAAATTAATACGACCACACTTTGCCACTGGAACAATTTTTGCAAATTAGTATATTCAGCTGTATTCTCATACGGTACCTTGTGATTGAAAATCCCTTAGACACGAGCAGGAGAATTGTCACAAAGATGCCACTCGACAGACAGTAAAGAACGTCCCCTGTAGAAAGAAGGAGAAAATGAAACAAGTATGATTGGAGTTGAAAATAGCATGATTTTGAGATTTATTTTGATATTGGGATCTATTCCGTTATTCACCAATGCGATTAATACATCATTTCACTTTTCAATGTATCATACTTGCACATAAAAGCTAGTGCACCTTTTCCACTCCACTTGGGAGAGTTCCAGCCCATTCACTGACACACGGTGTTCAATCCCATAATTTGATGTCAATTCATTAGTCCATGGATTAAAGGTGCACGTGTAAAGTGTCAGATATTGCCCAAAATTACATTTGAGACTTCAATCCTATACCAAAATCATTGTAAAATATGTCCAAATGATGTGTGAAAGTTTCATTGAAAAAGAACACTGCTTTCCTGGTTAAAAAAGCGGAAATTTGCGTCAGCTTTTACAACGAATTACTGTATAACGTGTATGAGGTTTATGACCGTTCATTATTCTTGAGCTGAATGATTATCAATGATAGATATTGTCATACTAAAGGGGCATTAAAAAAAATCTAACCCTATTTTATTTTTCTCTTACCATAAGCCAAACAACACGGTAGAAGAGAAATGTGGAAGCTCCAAGTAATTTTTGTGGAGTTGGACACTTTACTGGTTTCACTTTAAGGATGGAATAGTGAGGTAATATTATACATGGACACAAATAACATTAGGGTTAGATGTAACCCCCCGGTGACAACTCAGACTATTGTATCAGTCATAACATTTTCACTCATGATAATGAGAGGGTTATTTGTGGTTAACGCAAAATGCTTGATAATGTCCAAAACTTTTCAACCATATACTTCTGGTCAGTTTCTCTCTAGTTCAAACAACCATGTTTATATCATACTTGTCAAAGCTAGCTAGGGTTAGGGTTAGGTGGGGGGCTATGCTTAGTAGACTTAGGAAAAGGGTAATGGTTCAAGTTAGAAATATTTGTTGGTTGTATGAATGATCAATAACAGAGTAAATGGCCCGGATTTACAAAGCAGGTTTGTACAAACCATGGTTTATCCATGGTCTACATCTATGTAGTGATGCTCGTATACAATTAAAACAATTCATAATTTCTAACGATATGACTGTTAGTGCTTGCTAACCAGCAAATTTTACCATGTGAGAAGACAAACATTTATTTGGTGCATTTTGTAAATGTGTACCATCAACATTGTTAACAGTAAATAGTTTACATTCTTTCTCCATCAGTTTACAAATGGCACTCCATAGATGTAGACCATGGATAAACCATGGTTTGTACAAACCTCCTTTGTGAATCTGGGTCATTGTTGCTTGACAAATGCTATACACATACTAACATTCGGGAGTGTCTTGGTATATTAATTGGGGCTTTAATCTTTTGATTTGGGACCTGTGTCCTTCAGCAAGGCACTAAAATCCACATTTGGTGAGCTTCAACCGTAGGAATATATTCCTTGAAATGCTTGATGCCCCTGCAACGCAGCTCGGCTGCAGAGTAATAATCTATTGTGTAGTGCGATGCTTCAAAAAATATCTTTAAAGAGTGATATAGCAATAAATGCAGGATCATAGTATCATTATTATTATAATTATAATGATCAAATAATGTACACACATTACATACCTGCATATTCTATCCATGGCACACCAAGGCCATCGGTTGAGAATATGAACAGATTTATGCAGTGCAGCATTAGACAGGTCATTTGGAACAACACACAGTAGTTGAACAGTCCATGGGTAAGATGTGATAAGAGCTTCTTTCTGTGTGTGTCTGAGCATGTAAAAAGAACACACATATTAATAAAAATGTATGTATTGTGCTATTTATAATTACAGCATTGTAACTGTCACTAACTCTGCTGGAATAGACATTTAGGATGACACAAACTTGGAGTGAGTGACCCGCTGAAGTTGAATGAACAGTACATGGGCCAGGCATGACAAAAGCTTCTTTCTAAAGCATGTCTGATATTGTAAAAATAGTATATAGATTTCATAACAAGATGATGAATTCGATTCATTAGATCAAACAAGATTACTTGTACCTTAAAGGGACAGTTCCTCTTTTACAAAACGTCTGAACAGTTTCCAGTTGACGGATGGGGATGAATGTAACACACACAAAAAAATCAGATCGAACAGCCCTGTAATTTGGATTCTACGAATGAAAAACGAATGCGTCCCTCCATCAAACTATATATCGGTCAATAAAGGAGTTTAACTGATTTAGCATAATATTACAACAATATTGTACTTATTCTTGTAAAGGTATTGTGAAGCCGACATTTGTAAAGGTATGTCACGGAAAAAGATCTCAAAAATGAAGAATATATAATTACATGTAGCCAGTTTAAGCGAGGTTTGGTTATTTTGTTTAGTAATCGCTTACCAATTGTTATGTATGCGCAGGTCACGTAGCTAGCGCAGGTCACATAGGGGTCACGCATAGCGCTGTGGCACTCCTTGGAATCCGTGAGCGAACTTTCTCGACGGGTGAATACACGTATACTGCACAATTAACCGTTGGACGATGGTTTATTATATTTAGGTCTATAACTCCACGAAAAAGACATTTCAAGCCCTAATTTGTTCAGGCATGCTATTAAATGACAATTTTTTTCATATAAGACAATAACCTTGCAACTTTTGAAATTTGGCTTGCAAAAGAGGGGCTGTCCCTTTAAAGCTATGACTC
The DNA here is from genome assembly GCA_037951105.1 of Echinarachnius parma. Classification (NCBI taxonomy): domain Eukaryota; kingdom Metazoa; phylum Echinodermata; class Echinoidea; order Clypeasteroida; family Echinarachniidae; genus Echinarachnius; species Echinarachnius parma. The sequence continues at coordinate 85,284 of JBAMJV010003005.1, read as the reverse complement.
CCAGAAAAACATTAAAGGGACTTAGTAACATTGTCCGAATCCTCAAAATCCAGTTGGAATTCTAGCGGTTCCATCATACCTTGTTGTATTCGTATTAACTATAAAAGCATGGGACAGTTTTTGGTTTTTCAAATTTCCATTTTGTTAAAAAGATATAATTACGATTGAAGTGTTCAGATGTTAAATTATCCAATGGATCGTCAAAACCGTGTACAAAGTGAGTGCAATGAGTTAAAGAATATCACTTTGAATTTTTGCTCATTACTCGGCCATATATATATAATGTCCATTTAACTTGATAACAATAATACATTGTATCAATCACTCATCACTTTTTGCACATGTCAACAAAGTTACTAGTATAGGAGCATTTAGAGGTGAATCATGCTCAGATTTACGAAGAATGGGGGTCCCGGCTTCTAACCCTGACCAAGTCATTCCAAAGAATTTTAAAATGGTACTTTCTCCCTTCTAGCAAGCTGGCACTTGGCATTTGTTGAATGGAGAAGGGAAAGTTAAATACATGGAGTTACCAGAGGACTAGCCCCCTTCTGGAGTTTTTACTAATACCTAGATTGTGGCCTAGGGCTAAAGAATCAGAGATGGTCATACGTCGTGAGGTCGCCTCCTTTTGCGTTACATGCCATTTTGGGCTTCTGCGGGACAATGTTACAGTTGAGAGCAAATAATAGGGCGCTAACGACCCTGGAACGTGAGTTAGTGGACCGACAGGTGACCCGACCATACATCGCAGGAAAACTGTTCACCAAAAATTAGTCGACCATTAGGCATTACGTCATACACGCGCAGAACAGATGCGCACTCGTATTTTACGGTCGACCGTGTTGACGGTCCAGAATCGTAAGCACCCTATTTTCTGAGGAAGACCCCCTACCCCCTACCCTATCAAAACTATACATTTTCTGAAAGGAAATTACCCAAATTGAAAGTAATTTCACAAAGAGTTCAAACAAACACAATTTCTCTGAAAGATCCAGAATGTCTAAAGGAGGTATATTTAAAGTGATAAAAGTTCAACATAGTTTACTCACAGTTGAAGATTGCAATGATAAGTACTCCCAGGAAAGCAAGCAGGAAGCAAAGGTCAGTCTTAAAAATATCTGCAAAAAAAGGTTGATAAGAATATAATTCCAACAGCATAAACGATTTTTTTTTAACCTGGTATTATGGGAAAATGATTGCAACAATTTGTGTAAAACCGTATAAATGGTTGAATACAGAGCTATGCAACAGGATTTCTGATTCAGGCACTCTGCATTAGTTGTGCTTTTTCAATTTGCTCCAGATGTGGTGACTGTGTAAAATGTTACTAGAAGGCATCTTAGGCCTATAAGGCAAAGATGTTAGGGGGCTGCAGACCTGATTTCAGGCAAAACAACACCTAAAATTCTGCAAAAAATATTGCTTTGGGGGCAAAAACAGATACTTTTGTAAGCCTCAAATCCCCTTCTAACCCCCCCCCCCCACCCCCCCCTGTGTCCAAGAAAAAAACAACCATCAGCCATGCTTGGGTCGACCTTATTATTAGGTCCCTTATTCAACCGCAACATACTTACACCGCTGGTCGAAAGACAACTCAGAGTCATGAAGCTGACCACATCCATTGGTCATGTGCAAGGTCAAGTTGACCCCCCAGACTCCTCTTCTCACCCCAGGGCGATGACCGCAGTTGACCAGATGAATGAAGTAGCGACGTGGATCTAGCGCAGAAAATGCCATCGCTAGCTTTCCGTGACAATGGATGATCTGGTATAGACATTTAAACAAAAGTATGGATAAGTAGAAAATGAAAATGCTGAGACAAGAGACATTCAATTAGTTGGTGACCTGCTTGACTGCAGATGATGCCATCACTAGGCCCGATGAATAAAGTAGCTATGTAGCGATCAAGTGCAGAAAATTCTGTCGCTGGGTTTCCATGACAATGGATGAACTGGCACACAAACATTTTTTATTATTATTACTTATAATTCATACAAAATTTACAAATTTAAGAACAGGAACAATTCCAACAGTTCCTAGGATGAATGAAGTAGCGCCGTGGATCATGTACAGAAGATGCCAGTGCTAGATTTCCATGGCAACAGATGAACATTAAACATTTAACAAGTTTGGACTAGTTGAAATTAAAATTGCTGCAACAGTTGGTGGGTTCGCTTGAGAGCACGTGCTCATTTAGAGTGACCGTCTCGGTCTGCGATAGAACGAAAAATCAGTCTTCATATTCTGCTGTATGGTAGGATAATTAGGCTTGGATAAACTGTGGATGATGCTGGGGGGTGTTTCACAAAGATCTTAAGTTGATCTTAAATATTATGGAAAGCCATTAGTGTTTTGAAACAGTTTTATAAAAGTTATGTTGAAATGCATAAAATGTTGATTCAAATCATATATCTTTTCTAATTATCAAAGAGATTTATAATCTTCACATAAAATTCATGAAATCTCTTTGATAATTAGAAAATATTTATGATTTGAATCAACATTTTATGCATTTCAACATAACTTTTATAAAACTGTTCCAAGACACTAATGGCTTTCCATAATATTTAAGACCATCTTAGTGCTAAGATCAACTTAGGATCTTTGTGAAACACCCCCCAGATGATGTGATGCACACACATATTTTAAATATGAACCTGGAAACTGACTATGTCACTAACTTCACATCTCTAAAAAGTTTCTTTACTGCATTTTATCTGATGCTGATATGAATACACAGTGTGGACTGGAACCATGAACAAAATATATGTATCAAACGAGAATTAACAAAGAAATCATCTGAAACCAGCGATAAAAATACACTGGAGAAAAGGGCGATTTGCCCCTTCAAATCGCTCCCCCCCCCCCCCCCCCGTGAGCCAAAATAAGGGGACAAACAAATATTGCTCTCACTGCATGTACATCACATATTATTTAGTCCCATATCCATCATATCCATGCAGTGTTCATTTGATTTGAAACATACAAAATCATATCAGTTGGTGAGATAAAACAAGGAGCTTCCTGGATTGACAGCAGATTGAAACAAATCTACCATCATCGCAGCATGTAATCTAATGCGGATATGAACACATTGGGCGCCTAGAGTGGGAGGCGCCTAGGACACTCTGCGAACACTTTAAACACAACCAACAGAAAATGCACCTGCACAGTAGCACTAAGCACCTGTAAATAGAACATCACATCCACGCACTTCACTGGCACTGCCTCTCCAGGACAGCACCGAATGGCGCTTTTACGGAGATATTTTCTTCAAGTATCAAGTATCAAGGCGGTTGTCGTCATAAACAAAAAAACATTATATCAAACAAGAATTAACATACATACAAATGATCTTGTATACTATCAAGTTTCCTTCATGCCAAAAATCAAAATGACACAATGCATGAGAATCAAAATTGTCATTTTGAATTCTAGATCTATTCCATTTCAATTTGATTTGATTTTTGTATGTCTCATACATACATGTACATTTAAAATGCACTCTCTATTGACCCAGGCCTGTTGACAATTTGGACACGGTCCTAAGCTGTGCAATATGACCAATTCAAAACTGCTTCTTTTTTTCCCAACTCACATTGCCATCATCCTGATCGGTAGCATTGAACCGCATGCAACCGTTTGTTCCTTCAGTCAGGGCAATCTTCAAGTCGGGATTCGTTATCTTCGCTACCTTCTTAGAGCAACTCTGAAAGTAGGAAAGAGAATTAAAAACATCATGCTATGCATTAGGTTTTTCTCTCACAAATTCTTACATACATGTAAATGGTGAAAAAAATATGTCAAATTGATGGCAGAAAATATGTGGTAAGCACCCCTAAACCCATTTGGTAATAGTCTAGATCAACTCATGTTTCTTTATTAAAATGTTAAACAAATTGAAAAAAATTGTGTAAAAGTTTCCCAAAATTCAGCAAAAAGAGCCTTGTCTAACAAGTTGTTTCCCAAAATTGTTTAGTACCACAGTGCAGTGGCAGGGGAACGGAACCTAAATTCCAACATACACCTCTTGCCTACTGAACTCGCTGTCAGGCAGAAAGGTAATATGCGACCTCACACCTCACGACCGTTATGTTGCAATGTTAGTTTGTCTGTTATTAGCTGAAATAGTAAAATTTTGTTTCAAATATGAGATTGAGGATTTTAATATTTCCTGAATGAAGGTATCTTAATCTACCTTCTGTGAAGGTATATATGATTTTGCAGTTACGATCCCTCACAGCTTATTTGCTGTGAATACATGTAGGTGGCAAAGTTCTACTCCTGGCTCCCAGCCATAGCTCCGTACGGTATGGTATGGCAGGGCTCTACACTTACCTTTTTTGTCAGTTGCCCAGTCGGGCCAGTGGAATAATTACTTCCCTTTTTCTGTTGGCCCGAAAGAAAAATTAACTGGCCCGAAAATTGTATTTCATGAGTAAACTTTTTAATATTCAAAATATCACTCTTTCCTGATCAAACCTGTGATTATAGATGAAGCATGATGTGGAAGAATAGAAGATTTGTCTAATGTTTTCCATGTCGGGTTGAAAATCTGCTTGCCTGATTGGGCCACCAAAATATTACTTTTATACATTTTTGCTGGCCCGAAGTGCAATTTCACTGGCCCTGGGCCAGCGGTCCAGTGCGAGCGTCGAACCCTGGGTATGGGAATGATAATATTACAAAAGGAAACTGGTCAACTAACCAGGGATTTTTCATGAGGTCTGATGGAACCCCACTGATCAGCTGTATCATCAAACAGGACTAGCTGATATCCCTCAAATCTCTGTGACAAACGAAAACAAGTGGATGGACAAAAATTGGGTTAATAAACTGTAATTGATTGATTTCATGTCCTAACATGATTTCATAAATTAAAAACAAAAACAAGAATTTGAAGAAACCATAGCAAATTTAAGGACAGTGGCAGAAAAAATTGTAATTCAAGACAGATCAACATTTTGCATAATTTGTATTGAATAATTTCACTCAGTATTGCTTTTTTTATTCTTAAAAATTAGAGTTTCAGATAAACGGTAACTGGTAGACTTACTAAACATATTTCACTTCAGTTTAAGCGCAAAATTATGACAGCATTCATCGTTTTTGATGTTTTGAAAAGTGTTATTTATTGTGAAACATTCTGGACATTGAGTCTTGACAGCTAAATAAATAAATAAAAGAAAAATAATACTTACAGCTGGAAACGATATATCATATTCCAGCTTTGCTCTGTACGTCCCAAATGCGAATTCATCTAGAAACACAAAGTCCTGAAAACAATAAAGTAAAACAAAATTATACCATTGGCATTGATATGACATTTTAGTTCTGTCACCAAACGGGCAATGGCATCGAGAATAAATCATTAAATATTTCTCAAAATTTGAGCCATTTTTTACAACTTTAGTCTCTACTTGAATGATGGTTTTGGATGTGCCGCAATGGCAACCCCCCCCCCCCCTTTTAGTCTCTTTTATCTGGTCTCGACCATCATACGTAATGCCTAGGTCACAAATCCCCCGGGGGGGGGGGGGGGGAGAGGGGCTGTGCGATTTTTTCACCTACGGCAGATTTTCTACGATTTTGTGGAGTTGGGATATCATACAATGTCTGCGATATCTTTGACTTTGTGTAGCGGTCACATATTTGCTGGGGACCGTACAATGATTTTGGAAGTTCAAGCAAAATTGAATCGCACCGTCTCACATACTTACAATCTGAGCGCTTGTACGGACACCTTAAGTTACAGAACCTGTAACTAGTATTGGCATCGCAAGATACTCTTACGATATTGTGCAATTTAGGTGGCCCCAAATTCAGTCGCAAAATCGTACAATATTCGGGAAAATGCTTCAGTGTCCGTGCTGGGCATGTGCTGCAGTGCCCTTGCGATGCTCTCTACGATGTGTCTATAGACTACGAGCTTATTTGCCTTATTTATGGAAAGTAAAAAATTGTACGATGGATTTTTTACAACTCCGCGTTAAACAATTTTTACACAAAAAGCACGAAGCCACGGCACCCTTAATTTTGTTTAAGGGCGCAGCAAGAATCAAAGATTCCTGCACGATTTCACCGTCCAGGACCAGGCTAAGTAAGACTAGTAATTAGTATAATAAGAGTTAAGACCACATCTACAAGTCAAAATCAAATGAATTTGATTATTAATAAAACTGGCATTGTCATTGACTCGTACAGGCATGTATTTTTGTAACCCGAATCGGAATCGGATCATTTGTGAGGCTAAGGCAAGCATAACCAAGGCGATGGACAAAACAAAAGTGGTCTCGACTCTCGGACTCGATTTTTTTTGACGGATCCCGCTCTCGCCGTCTCGGACGACTCTGCCTCTGGCCTCCGCCGCAAACAATTTTGAGGAACACCCCCCCCCCCCCCCTCAAAAATATTTATATTACTTTCAGACATGGTCTTGATTCATCGAATGTGTCCGTCATTAAACTCTGAATTGGAAAGCGTTGTGTTGGGGGAGTCAAGGGACCCTGGGCCTGGGCCTGGCTGATATGCATGTATTCAAACTAAAAGTATCCGATTTCGGATACGTCGATTTGACTATAGTATCCGATTTCGGATACTTTGCGCGAATGATCGGGATAAAACATGACATCAACTTTCACGTTTTTCACTAGGTACAAATTGTTATTTTTCTACAATAATATCACAAATCATTCAGAAGAATTTCGCAATGATATTGTTAAATGACTGAAGTCTCAAATATCACTTTTAGTTTTGGAAAATGTTTTTCTTTACTCTTGACTCGATCTTGTCGCCCTCTTGTCGAGACCCGAGACCGGGTCAAACTAACCTTTCCGGTGTCGATGACGTGCCCGCGGTGCAATTTTCCGTCTGCGTTGATGACAAATGTGGTCAAAATAAACGTTGTAATTATCATCAGCCACTTATCAATTTGCCGATGAATCATTGTGATGAGCTTGACATCCGAAAAATACTAGATATTTAGCCGCAATTAGGATCTAATTTTAATGGGCAGATTTGTTTAATATTTCACAACGTGCGAATTTACGTATCCATATTTATGCAGTCAATATTATTGCATTTGCTGTAAAACGCGGCGCGCGCGCGTGTACGTGTGCGCGCGCGCGCGCTGCTCGATCAACTTTCGACCAATCACGATCGATCTAAATATTCGTAAATTAAAGGTAACATTGAGTATTGGTCAAACTTAACTTTAGTAACCAAAACCTGCACGATTACGGTACAAACTAGTTCTATATGAGTAGTTCTATATTGAGTATACTGTACAAACACCTGGGTAGGTTATAACGTACAGAAACCGCCTCCTTCAATGTTGAAGATTCTTGCAGTATTTACTCTTTTGGTTGTGATTTGCAGGGTATACTAGTCAACCGGGTTAACACCCTACTCTTTTCGAGAAGTTGACTAGGTTCTTTAGCGTACATGAGGTGTGACTGTCTCATACACGGGACCTCCATTTATCGTCCTATCCGAGGGACGGAGTGTTTTCCGCGAATCCTTTTCCTGCGAAGGAAGCACGGGCGGGGGAGGGCGATAACACACAACGGGAGTTAGCTCGAATTTATTGCGTGATGGAAAACGCATTGTCCGATATCCGATGGTAGGGATCGAACCGGGTACCTCTCGCGTCGGAGCCGCACGCTCTCCCGACTGAGCTAACTCGCCTCCCTATAAATAGTTATAACTTCACCATGCTCGAAAAGTATACAAATTACAAACGACAAAGAAAAAACCCGTGTTATCATTCAAAAAGAGCCGTTACAAACTCAAGTGTCAAATTAACTCTAGAGAGAAGCGCTAGCATTCTAGGTCCTCCTAATACGGGACTGTAATGCGCGGTAATAGTTACCGCGCATATTAATGTATTATGTTCGGAGTCGCGCGCGCTAACACATGGAGAGAAGTCGAGGAGGCGATTTTTTGCGGAATGGAGGGAAAAATCATAATTTTAATCCACCCGATAGTTGGATCACATAATGGAGAGTGAATTGGTGGTAAGTACCGTATCATATGTAGTTTTAGCGTTCTCTAAAAAGTGATACCTGGACGTCAATCACTTTTATACAAATTTTGAAAGCAAATTTTACAACAATTAGAGCATTTGAATGGGAATTATTATTATTTCCCATGTTTTTTCGATGATCTTTCATTCATATGGAATTGAAATCAACCAAATCCGTTTGGGGGGGCACTTTGGAAATTACCAATACTCAAGATTACCTTTAACAAAAGAGGGCGGGCTCGCGATCGATAATATCGATCGAATATTATATCGAGTTCAATTCGGATCGATATCGATATCGTGTTCGAAATTCGAAAGTCACTTTTTAATTTTATTCGAAATTCGACATCAACTCAAGTCAACAATTTTCAATAAAAAACAAGCCAGCAAGAAACCAATTTGGACAGAATGAGGTAAAATAGAACGTCTAGACATCAGAAAGGATTTTGTGCTTCAAAAGAAGAGTCAATTGAACCACAGCCTAAGGATAGACTAGAGTCAGAGACGCTGAAATATTTTTGTCATAATCCGACCAAAAATACAACGGCGGCGCCACATGCACAGTGCAATGCAGTGCAGCAACGACAGCAACGATCCCCGCCCGTGGCTCATCCAAAAAAGCCGGTGAGATCTAAAAAGTAAATTTTATCACCATAAATTTAAAACTATCACTCGGATATCAAATTAAATGTGTGTATGGGTATTCCCTTTGTATGGAATATATGTTTGCTATCCGTTGCCTTTTAGTTGATTTCTTCGCACGAAAATACTGGAAATCGCGTTTGAACTCTGGTATGAAATTGAAACCTGCAAAGAAGTAAAATCAGCCAAAGCCAAACTAAAGCCAAACTCAAAGGCAAAGTCAGAGTCTGAGTCTGTCAGATATAGCGCGGTTGACGAAGTGTGATGGCAAAGCCAAAATCAAGGACAAAGCTGCAACTCTGTTGCTGTCATGACTGAATAAATTGTAATATTTTAATTAAGCTTGAGTCTGACGTAGTGCTGTCGATTTCGGGTATATTTACTACCCGGGACTCGCGATAATTTTTCGGGCGAGTCCCGGGTACCCGAAATTAATCCATTTGTTGATTTCGCTATCGGCATGTCATGCCGCTGGGAAAACATGTTCATTCAAGTGACAAAAATGCAGCGCATATATGGTAGATGGCCCCTCGATCCATTCTCAGTTTACAACTCACAAATTATTTCCAAAGAAAAACACGTGCTCCAGCTCTATACCTAGCGCACGCACACACCAACACACATTGACCACACACAATCGGTGCTTCCTAATAGTCTTACTTCTCTAGCTAATGCTGTGATACATGCTACTACGCTTCGATTGGGTAGACGTGGGGGCGTGGCCTATTCAGCTACAGCCAATCGAAGCGTAGTAGCATGGAAGCACCGATTACAGCCAATCGAAGCGTAGTAGCATGGAAGCACCGATTGTGCAGTAGTACTGTACTAGTACTGCACAATCGGTGCTTCCATGCTACTACGCTTCGATTGGCTGTAGCTGAATAGGCCACGCCTCTAATGTGTATCAGTGCGTGGTACTGTATCAGGTACAGCGCACTACATGTATGGGCTAGCTGGCGAGGCACCGATCTAACGTACACAAGTGCTGTCGCCTTTTGATTGGCTGTGACATCATGAATATGCATGAATAGTCGATCAGTGGTTGTTTGGGGCTATGCATTGAGCGCCTGTAAATGTATCATGTATGTGGGATCTGGTGGAATTGTGCCTTGTTACATTCGATGCACATGCGGTGCGCGATATAGGTATACATACATAAATGAAGAGATCGATAGACAAATATGAAGTTTCAAACAAAGGCTTAATACAATTGCATATCATGAGTTAATAAACTGAATGATAACTAGCATATTATTACAGAGTATGAACACAAAAAGGACAGAAAAGAAAATGGGAGTGGGCAGCTAACTCGGGAGTTCAAAGAGGGAAAAAGAAAATGAGAGTGGGCAGAAAACTTGGGAGTTCTAAGAGGGAAAAAGAAAATGAGAGTGGGCAGATAACTCGGGCGTTCAAAAAGGGGACTTTTTGCTTTTTTTTCGGGATATCGAGTATCGATTTTTGCGCCCGGGACTCAACATTTTTCGGCGGGACCCGGGTACCCGGGACTCGTCAACAGCACTAGTCTGACGTCACATGACATAGATTGAAAATACTTTATTTCACTTTCAGTTTCAGTTTCACTCAGCTCAGGACAGGTAAGTAAAACTAAAATTCTCAAACTCAAACTTTTTATAATTATTATATCTTAATAATTCTTAACTTATTGTCTGAATCTGTGTTTGTTTCTGATGAGGAAAATCTGGACTGGACTCTGACTCTGTCTCTCTGGACCTGGTCCTGGAGCGTCCTGAACTTACTACTATAGTACGATGCGGTCCCGGGGGGGGGGGGGGGGGCACTCATGTATGAAGGTGTCTATCCTAACTTCGCGCACGAAAATTTAGGATTTTTTTCAAAGTGGCTTAGGATCAAGAAAATTACAGTAATCTCAATGAAACAATAATAAATTACCCCTCAAATTCTGAGGATTCGATTTATCTTGAACAATTTCATTTAAACTCAAAATTCGTGGTGTTAATGACCCGATTCCATGACTAACAGTAACAGACTATGTCATTATCATATCAGCAAAAGGCTTCTTCACCGAGTACGGTAGTCTCCATACTTCGCGCATAATAGTACATAGGGCACCCTGCCATTGACTTAACACGTATCCCGTGTAGCAAACCGTAACACGCATTTCAATGGCAGTGTGATGATGCAAACATTTTGCGCGCATTAGCATCTTAGCACGCGCAGCGTTGTCAAGCTATCTACGGAGATTGCGCGATCCGAAAGTAAATTTGAAGGGTAGGTCGAATAAAGGAGCATTTTGCGCAGCCTTTCGATGACAACAAATATGTTCTACTGGAACGATTTCCGTCTAATTTGCTTGATACTTCCTCCTCCATAATTTTGTTGGAACACCAAAGTTGTGATTTACAAAAAAAGACCACAAAAAGTAAGTATTTCTTCAGAAATATTGCTCTTCATTTGCTAATTTTTTGGTTGATGAGTAATTGATGTGTGCTCTTTCAGTTGACATTGAAAATTTCCGTCGCCGTGTCCGTGTTCTAATTTGTGCGTATCTCGCCTATGATCCGCGAAGTTGGGATACGCGCAAAGTTAAGAGACCTGTCCATATAATGTAAGACGGGTATGTGCCGCTTAAAAGAACCCCGTTTTCACACCCGATTGCCGCTCTAAAGATACCCAATTTTCAAAAATTGCCGCTCCATAGACCCCCGGAATGACTTGGCTAGGTAGTTAAGTCCATTATTCTTCTTCTAGTCAGCTCCTTGACCTGATTTGAGGGTTTCCGTAGGTCTTTGGTAGCTCCAAGTTCATCGTTTTGCCCGTATTTGGTAGTTTTAGTCTGCTCCTTAGTCCCCTTAACTCCCGTTTCAGGATTTTTGAAGCTCCAAAGACCCTATATTTTGTGCTTGTAGTCGGCTCTTAAGTCGACCCCTATTTCAGATTTCCGTGCGGCACACCCCCGTCAAAAAATAATTCGAGTGCCCCCCCCCCGGGGATGCGGTGTCCGAATATGGCCCCCCTAATGTTTAACAACCGATATCTGACAAAATATCTTTGAAGAAGCCACAAAATTCGTCAAGAATGAACTTCAAATGAAGATGAAAACAATGTCATACCTTATTTGCCGACTGCGATCGTAATTATCCCGTAATGGCGATTTGCATTTCACTCCGCAAAAAAATCACATTGAAAGAGGGTGCCGTTATATGGCCCCCCTTTTTAAAAGTCCGTTTTCTTTGATAAATGATAAACTTTTTCCAATAAAAGTGCCATCAAAGTGTTCTTAAAATCTTCAAGATTACATTTATCCACAAAATATTTGTATAAACTTGACAAATCTGCCGAATTTGAGCCGATTCTGAAAAGATGTCAATTATTCCCCTGTGCAAGCAAATTTCCCATTCATTTGTACACACTTGACTTTTAGCGCGCAGAAGATGGTTTTTGCTTGCGCGATGAGTCTTATTGCGCTTAACCACAAAGGACAATAGATTTTAAGCAAAAGAAGTTCACTGCGCAAAATTATCTGTGTTAATGCGCTTGTACAGGGGGGCCATATTATAGCACGGGCCATATTTGGTAGCCTGATCATACTAGTTAGCTCAACCAGTGGCGTATGGCCAAATGCTTTATAAATTTTATATTCACGACAGTTATAATGGATGTTTGATTTTTCAATGAAAGACCCTAGTATGGGTGAGAGACCCCCACATCGCCATCGGCACCCTAAAATATTTCTGACATACAAATTTCTTAAAATTGTACTCACAAAGACAAAGTCGAGACAAAGTCACAGTCACACAATTGTCATTGAGAAAATAGTGCAGATTCTCATCTGCGATGATCAGATTTGCGATTTATAAGTGATAATTTTATTTTGAGATATCGTCTTCGAACGCGCGCGTAATTTGTTGGCTTCACGAGATCGCTGTGTTTTTTAAAACCGGCACCCCCTTAACTCATTGTCATTGACAATGGCATGCAAGCAAGTCAAAATTTCTCATGCGATGTTGGCGTCATTTCACAAATTTACTCGTAGCGGACGATCTACGAATTATTTCTCCTCAAAATTTTGACCAGTTCAGTTTCTAAGCCTGTGTAGCACGCATCATTACATGCACGATTTGTCACAACACGCCCAATTTTTTTTTTTACGATGGTGCCGATATTAAAAAACAGTGCCGATGTGTAGTAGTCCTACCATACCCAGGACTTTTTCCATAGAAAATTTTTGAAGCTGAGACCAAGACCATTGGCATTGGTTGGGGGGGGGGGGGGGGGTGTCTGTAGACAATTTTCTAAGCCGAGACCAAGTACTTTCAAAATTTTTGAGGCCAAAACCAGAACCGGTCAAGGCCAAGCCCAAGCCTTGGGGCCAGCGCCTTGGCTGTTCCCAATCAATCCTCCAAGTCCAACTCCAAGTCCAGAGGTGAGACTGAGACTGAGTGCCACTTTGTGAGGGAGCGAAGTGACTGAGCGGGGGAGGGGGGGGGGACTTCAGATTAACTGTATCTGGGTAAGCGTGTTATCTTAGGGGGGGGGGGGGGAGGGGGCATACTATGTGATGTTGTGCAGAACTTGATTTTATCCTGAATTGACAACAACTTATCTATCTCACTCGATGATGTACTATGTAGTGTTTTTCCTCCAATCCAGGTCCTTCATGACGATGATTAAACTTGTCTGTGACGGTGCATCTTCCCCCCATCCGGCAGGCCCAGAAGCTCCGTCATCTATCCCTGATGTCTGCCATAACATGAAGCTGCTCAGGACCCTGCTGGCAGATGAAGAGATGTTGCTAGGAGACTGCTATCCGGTTTAAACCTAACCAGGCGCTGTGCACACCGCTGTTTATAATTACACTATTTACTATCCGGTAAGCATTTGATGAGTAATCAGTAATCCATCCATCAAGATGTTCAATATCATGTATGATACAATTGATGTAAAAACATTTACATTAGATTGGCCAAAAGGAAGACGAGAACATTTTCTTTCAAAACGTGTCAAACAGGAATGAAAAGACATAGATCACATCATCACATACTATAGCAGGAGTGTGTTGAATATGAACCTCAAAGATCACAATTTGGGGTTTGCAAATCAAACTATTCTGCAAATTCAAAATATGCAACTGACATCCAAGGCAACAAATAAACTTAATCAAAGGGATCTGGTAACTTCGTTTACATACAGCCAAACTGATGAAAGGTTGATAAAATGTGTATCCCGGGGGGTGTTGCATAAAGAGTTGCGATTAATCGCAAGTCAGAAAATGCGCCCAAATGCACAACTCTGATTGGCTCAAGTGCGTGTGTTTTCTGACTTGCAATTAATCGCAACTCTTTAAAATGCAACACCCCCCAGATGTGTAATGATGTAATACGGCTGGGATAGGAGCACAATAGAATAAAATATAGAATCCAAAAGGACAAACTGATACCCAAATTATAGTTATGAATTTCTACAACTTTGGTTCTCATACATTATGTCAGCTTGAATACATACACGATGATCAGGATCATTTGTTTAAATGTTTAGTCTCTCGTGAAATTTTTTTTTTTTCACGATTACAATTCACACTGTGTTCATATCCGCATCAGATAACATGCTGATGTTGAGTATAGATGTTCTACAGTTACAAGTTGGAATTCTTATATAAACTTTAAAGGATTAATAGTGACTTTTTACAACAAGGTACGTGAGAACCACTAGAGGTAGCTAAATAAGATTTTGTTCATTTTGACACACTGTGTTCATATCCGCATCAGATAACATGCTGCTGTTGAGTATAGATGTTCTGCAGTTACAAGTTGAAATTCTTATATAAACTTTAAAGGGATTTAGTGATTTTTTTACAATAAGGTATGTGAGAACCACTAGAGATAACTAAATAAGGTTTTGTTAATTTTGACAAATGGTACCTTTAACTGATCTCGATCTTGAACAGGACCATCGAGCTAGCAATTTTTGAATGGCATAATTCCACGGGAGCTGAAATACCTGCAGAGCGATGGCTGTCAGCTTGTGCTTGTCACCACCAATAGGGGCACTACCGGCACAGAGAAAGGGTATACAGATCCCTTGGACATCAACAAAATTTGATGATTGCATCAAGCCTACACATTCCAGCCCAGGTAAGAATTGAGTGATAATACAATTTCGGAAAATGAAGTTCAAATTTAAAAATTCTAAAAATACTCTATTCGGTACTCTTTTACAATTCACACTGTGTTCATATCCGCATCGGATAACATGCTGCTTTGGAGTCTATGTTATACAGTTACAAGTTGAAATTCTTAAACTTTAAAAGGAATGAAGTGGTTTTTTTTACAACAAGGTATGTGAGAACCACTAGAGGTAGCTATGTAAGTTTTTGACAATGATACTAGATTCCTTTAACTGATCTCAATGCAAATACCTGCAATGGGATGGCTGTCAGATTGTGCTTGTCACCACCAATTGGGGCACAGAGAAAGGGTATACAGATCATCGAGCCTGCACATTCCAGTCCAGGTAAGTATTCAGTGATGATAAAATGCATTACAAATTTTGATCCAGACATCATTAAGCAACAAAAGTTGACTAAATGTTGAGAGAACCCAGAGAATTAAAACTCTTAGAAACATGAATGCAACCTTTTGTATCATTTGTATAAACCTGAAGTAAAGGAAATTCATATTTAAAGAAATATTGGGTAAATGTATCAACAAAATAAGATTGGTATCTTCAGTTCAATTTTAATGTTATCGCAAATTCATGTGATACAACAAAATAGCCAATCAAAGCCGTTAGAAATTTATCTGGATAAAAGACCCAAGAAATGTACTCTCAAAACTTTTAACCCCAATTATAGCATGTACATGAACAATGTCGACTTTGATCATGAATGTACAAGTCAAGTGGAATGATAATGATATGTTTTTGTCTTTGATCGGTTCTCTGATGCAGTGCTTTATGGCGACTAGGGAGCACAGCTTCTGCAAGCCAGTCACGGTGATATGGGACTATGTGGTAGAACATGAGAATAGTGGTATATCAAACCAAACTTGGCTGGGTGTTTCTACATAGAGGATGCTGCAGGGAGACCCATGAAGGAACTGGTCTCCAAACAAGCCCAAGGTGCTGCGATGTGGGACTACACAGTGGGACACACACAAGAGTGGTGAGGTTGAACCAAACTTGGTCTGGTGTTTCTATGTAAGGGATCCGAATAGAAGACCCAAGAACTGGTCTTCAATTAAGTAAGCCTAAGTTGCTGTGATTTGGAACCAATAAGATATATGGCTTCTAATCCAGCAGAATGATCAATATTAGTATTCAAAATGTTGACATTGTTAGTAAAAAAAAGTACTATAGTACCATCCTCAATTTCCTATAGAAGGTGATTCAGGAAATCAGCACTATCTTTGTATATTCAAAAAAAAGTTTCACAATAATTCCATAAAATAACTCAATCTGTGTAATGGGCAACCAGGCACCCTGCACCAAGTATTCTCATCTGATATTTTGGTTTCACACATTCAATGTAATCTTTCTGCCTTTTGTAATGGCCTTTTTTGTTTCATTACTTTGATAGTCCTTTTTGGTAGTCCATACAAAAAAGGCTTGTCTTAAAGTCAAAATGAATTGTATAATCTGTTTCCTTCTTACTCTTAGTCAATATTTTGAAATGACCTTAACATCTTCATTCTCCAGAAGAATTTTAGTGTTTGTATCCTAATGTTTTCTTTGTAAGAAAATGAAGATCCTCCTTTATTTGCTTGTTTACGGTAATGATAATGGACTCGTCATTTCTTAACAGTAATTTGTTCTGTTTTTAGATTGCTTTTTGCCCTTCTTTCTACAGATATGTACTTTCTTCCTTAGAAATTCAACATATACGTAAGAAAACAACAAAAGTTAATAAAATATTTCGGCCATAGGCTTTTGTCAAACTGACTAATTTTAATTCATAATCATGCATCAAAGAGAACAAAAGGTATCTCCAAGGATGCCTAATTGTAAATGAGAGGGACATAGGAGAGAGGGGGGGGGGGGGGGAAGAATGTGACATTCAGTCCCATTTGGTTGGATGCACCCCAGGCGGAAGATCATGTTCTCCTCTTTCTTTTTCCTCTCGCCATCCGTCCTGAAACCGGCCACAAGTCCCGATATTTTAAAGTCGCTGATGCTATGGCCAGCAGCGTTAAAATGCTGGGTGACCGGGAATCCGTCCAAGTTGAGCCGGATTGATCCGAGGTGCTCTGTAGTCCTATCAGCCAGTCGTCTTTTGGTTTCACCCACGTAGTCTTGAAGCATCTCTTGCAGCGGATGGCGTAGATCACACTGGTAGAATACTCGCCATGATGAGGAAGGCCCCTCCAGCTCCGTCGTGTTGGTAACGTTTTTGCGCAGCCTTCAGTCTCAATGTCATTTGCCTGCTGGTGCCGATCACTTTTCTGCTTGCTTTCTTGATGATATTTTCAGGATACCCCCTCCGGTGAAAGAAGTTTGTCATTTCCTCAGATCGCACACGGAAGTTGTCATCAACACTGCAAAGTTGGCGAAGCCTGGTGAGTTGCGCGAAAGTGATGGAGCGTTTGCAGCTAGGTGGATGGCTGGAAGCGAAGTTCAAGTAACAATGGGCATCAGTGGGCTTTTAGTGTAGACTAGTGGACAGTCGATCTTCATTTAGAATGAATTACCAGCTCCTTCATTCCTCCAAGGCTAGTCTGCGGAATTCTAAGGCAAGACGTTCTTGTTTGATTGCTACCTATTCCCTTTCTAATGTTACTTGTTCCTCTTCCAGTCCAACTCATTCCTCCCAGGTATCTGTAACCATCTCCTCGCTCCCTCTGTTTTGTTGTTTCTTTGTCTCTTTCTTGCTTGGACTAGTTGTTGACAATGTCGATAAATAATGATAAATAATAATTTGCATTTATACCATGCACACATCTGTCCATTCGTATGGATGAACACGCTGTGGCGATTACAGTTGGTAAGGGTCCTAATAAATGTCGAAAGAACAACAACAAAAAAATTCAATATTGTAAAAAGTTCTGTAAATATAACAGTTTTTCAATATTTTGTAGACAGCAAACAGCAACATATCCACTCTGTTCACCTCTTTATGAAGACTTTGGGAGGTGGCCTGAAGCACTGGATTATGTCGCCAGGTGTAGTGGCTTACAGAGCACCCGGCCAGAATGTGTGTGATATTGCACACTACTTGTTCACCATGTATGGTGCAGACATCACTAGTTTGCAGTCCCTGGGGACTAGGCAAGCCATGGTATCGTATGTTGCACCAACAAGTTTACAAATTGTACCAGTCTTGGACTTGTGTCATAAAGCGTTTTTTTTTTTAGTTTAGGTACTGCTGTTTTACATTTTCCTTGTGAGTCCAGCTTTCTTGCATTCCCATGTTAACTGCAAATACATAGTAGTTATAGTGCAACAGTGTCAGT
The DNA here is from genome assembly GCA_037951105.1 of Echinarachnius parma. NCBI lineage: Eukaryota > Metazoa > Echinodermata > Echinoidea > Clypeasteroida > Echinarachniidae > Echinarachnius > Echinarachnius parma. The sequence goes on along the minus strand of JBAMJV010003005.1, from coordinate 67,191 downwards.
GATTAACAAAGAACAAAGCCGTTCTTCATCTAAATAGAATCAAGCAATAGTTACCGAGCATCCTAGAACAGTTCCCATATTATGAAGAACCTTGGTCTTGACATTCCTGTCGCTATACGTCGGATCACTAACAACAAAAAGACATGGATTCTGCTCCCAAGAGTCGAGCAACTGGTCATCTAATTCTGGGGTCCAGCTGTAAGTAGCCATGTAGCTGTGATCTTGTCTGCCGAAATATTTCTGCGTGCCAGTTGAAGAGGCGATACCGTTGTTGCTGGTGTACCTGTAGTGCTGCGAGGATCCCGTGCTGACATGACGGTGACAAGTGTGGGGTAGTGGCGTCTCCATCGTCCGCATATCCCGTGAGTGTGTTGTGTTGCAATTTATTTGTGTTGTATCTAAATTGTATCTTAATCACAAGCTCATTCTTTCTTTCAGTCTTATTCCCTGGTTTCGGCAACAAAAAGTATGTCACCGACGAGACAAGTCCGTCCGCTCAGTATTAAAAATTAGAAATAAACTAAACAATGGAAGAGCAAATTAACTACTAAAGCCTTAGTAATAAAGACTGAATGGGAAAGAACGAGACTAATTACACCAAGTTCATTCTTATTCAATATAATTAGAATTGAATGGGAAAATAACAACGACGCAACACAACACAACACTGTCTTTGACCTCGTTCCCCAAAAATCCAATCACCTGAATCTGCCATCCTAAATGTACCTTTGAAGTTTTAAGAGAATCAAACACACTGTTTTTGAGCTATCATGTTCAGAATCAATTTCCATATTGTCATATTGACCTGTGACCTTTGGCATTTGAGATATTGGGTTCACAAGCTTATACAGATGGTCAGACAAACAGTAAACGTAATGCATCCAGCACCCTTCAGGACAGGGGTACAAAACTGGCCTGAAACAATAGTATTGGCTTCAACAATCAAGAGGATATCTTGGCTGTTCATGAAGTCATTTATAGCCAAATTTAGCAATATGTTTTTGTTCTGGAATGTTACAAATATAGCACTGTTCGAACCACTGACTTGTAGGCCTCATCCTTGATTGGTTAAAGAAGTATGCACATAGACTGCACAAGACATGAAATATGTGGGCGATTTTTTCCATGATATTGCACCGATTTTGTGGTCATTTTTCATGCATGTTCTAACTTTGATTATAAATTTAATGGAGGCCCATCTACTTCTTCCTGGCATTGCCTATCATTTGCACTGCATTTATTGCAATAACTTCTGTATGCCTTTCTGTGAAGCTCCTCCATTGACTTGGTGCACCTGCGTGGTTCTGTATAAAACTGCGAAACCTGGAGGATTGCTTCAATAGTGGAAACACCAAGCCTGTTCCTCAGCGTGGTCTTGTTAAGAATGGTCGAGCCCGGTGCCCTGGGTTGATTTGAACACAGCTATGCATATTGCACACTAGAGTTGTATATAAGAAACAGCTCTATGATAATGCATGATCAACACACGCTGTCTCCATTCCTTGGTGGTTTATTCTTTTGTTTCAGTGAGGTCCGATCTAACTGCCTCATTATACGTAGGTCTGTTTTACAGAAAGTTTGCTTCAAGGGGTTACAGACTCTGTAACCTCTTGAAGCAAACTTGAAATCATCATCAGGTCTGCTATAATATGAAGAATTGATGATAGAGATCTTTAAAACTTTCTTTAGAGGGGGTATAACTTTGCTCTTCATAAGGTAAAATATACTTTCTTTTATTACTTTTTTTACGTTGGGGTACAGTATGGTCAGAAGTTATCAAAATGATGTCACGCCAGCAAATTTCCTGAACCCGACCAAGCTCTAAGCTCCTAATGTTACCAATATCAATGGAAGAATCAGGAAGAATTCCACTACATTACCAAGATTTAGATCAGTATAGTAGAAGTTCTTAATACTTCCTATAAGAACTTTCTCTCAAGAGTGTCTTGCATATTTCCCTCGTCACAAACTGTTAGTTCCAAAGTTATCATTGTTTTTTTCTGTCTTGAGAAGATCAGGCCTTTTCTGGTCTTTTCTGAAAAAAACTATTATAGCCTTCTGACAACATCCAATTGCAGTCTCTGACCCACAGGTGGGAGACACGGCATGTTGACACCCAGGGCCAGGAGTACTTCTTGGTTCGACAGTATGTCTTCTCTACTCAACCATAGCTCAGAAAGCGCTCATCTCCAAGAGTTCTTGATATGGGATGTTGTTGGAATCATTCAGGGACCGGACACCATTAATTGCCTCCTCTCCCATAAAGTTGCATACTATCTCCTCCCAATCTTTCAAGGGGTCTGGTGTGGTTCCTCTTCCCGTTTTATTGGCCTCTTGTCTACAGGCTGCTGCTCTCTTTTCACTTTACCCTATCTACCATAAACTTTCTTCTAACTCCTTCTGGGGTTCTTAGCTTGCCAGACACTTGGCTGACCAATTCTGCAACCCTGCTCCAAGCTAGCGATTTCATTTTGAATGTCAAATTCCTGATATTGGTTTGCTTATATCTTTCCTTACGTTTACTTCTGACAACCACGTCTATTTCCTCCAGCAAGGTGTTATCTCAGTGCTTTCATAGCTGTGTCTAATTTGCAGAATCCTGTAACTGCTCTCTTTTCTCACGTCTTTTGGCACGAAGTGGCGTCAGGTCTTCTGACAGGTAGACGCGTCGCATCCTCTCCGATAACTTCAGATGCCACTTGTTCACCATGCACCGCACTTTTGTCTCCGTCTCACGAACTTCGCTATGATCGGTCTGGGCATTCCTTTTCTCAGCGCAGGCAGACGGTGCGAGACGCTGATGTCCTCCCTCCTGAGGGCCACATTCATCTTCTTCGCCACCTCAATGACTTGCTGGGTAGTGTCTTCGCCCTCTGCCTCAGGAACTTTGTATAGGTGAATGTGCTCTCTCCGCCCATACTGCTCCAGCCTGTCGACGTCGACCGCAGCTGTTTTGTGTAGCCCTGACGTCAATTCCTCTTTCATGGCCGACATCGCCGACGTGACTGCCCCCAAAACCGCCTCTATGATCATGGGTTGGATGGCAACGAGGACTTTCTTAATGATTTTGGCAATAAGACCCTCTTGGGAGAGAGGACGACCAGCTACCACCGCGTAGGAAACAGCATCCTTGATGGCCAGGCCGTGATTCTTGTCCTTGATAGACACTTTAGCGTCCAAAACGTTGAAATTATTTGTCGCCATGACAGCAGTAGATTTGTAAGCCATATCAACAACAACACAGGTGCGTGACAACAGGCAACAGGTGCGTGATCACAAGTGATGCGCGTAAAATAATAACAAAGTCAAAACTGGGGTAAAGCAGGTGATGCGCGTGATAACTATTTGAAGATAAATTTTATCTCAAATGTTGAAGTTTTACTTATAAATATTGAACTTACATTAAACTTCAGATAAGTCCGATGATGAAAATTGGCCCCGCCTTCATTCGCCTTCTGAGGGTTGATTCTGGAACCCCACATCTTTCTGCAGCTTCTCGTTTTGGCATTCCTTGGAGGACCATCGCTATCGCTTCATCAATACATTCTTTGGGATAATAGATACGTTGCACACGAATGTAAACACACATGGGTACCACCGATGGCCCCACTTATTCCAGGAAACCACCCACTTCATGGAACTTTGCTTTTGTTTCTGCAACCTCTCGCTCACTTGTGGGAACTTAATTGATCCCCTAAATTAAAATAAATATAAATGATCAAAAATCCAAATATGGCATGTATTTCTGTTTGTAAAAGTGTACTCGTCTTCTCCCATTGCACACGAATGTAAACACACATGGGTACTACCGTTGGCCCCACTCATTCCAGGAAACCCAGACACTTCATGAAATTTGGCTTTGGTTTCCGCAACCTCTCGCTCACTTGTGGGGAACTTGATCGCCTAAAATAAAATAAATATAAATATTTAAAAATGAAAATATGGCATGTATTTCTGTTTGTAAAAGTGTACTCGCCTTCTCCCATTGCACACCAATTGAGACACACATGGGTACCATGGAGTGTGAGAGAAAAGGAGGGAAGAGAGGGAGGGAGGGACAAACATAGGGGGAAATTAATTAATCGGGAATGAATGAAACGTAACATTGAGTCCATTAGGTTGTATGCAGCCCAGGCGGTATATTCTCCTCCTTCCTCTTCTCTCGTCATCAGTCCTGAAGCCGGCGACCAGTCCCGAGATCTCAAAGTCGGCAATGCCATTATGACCAGCAGAGTTGAAGTGCTGAGCGACCGGGAACCGTCCATGTTGAGCCGAATGGACCTTATGTGCTCGGTTGTTCTATCGGCCATCCGTCTCTTGGTCTCGCCCACGTAGATTTTGGAGCACCGTTTGCAGCGAATGGCGTAGATAACGCTTGTAGACGTGCATGAGATGTCGTGGCTAACCTGCCATGATGACGAAGGACCCTCTAGCGTCGTCGTATTGGCGACGTACTTACAGGTGTTGCAGCGTCCCCGGTGGCAAGGATACGTTCCCGGGGGTAGGGATTCCCTGGTGGTCTCCGAGATTTGACAAGTAGTCCTCGTAGACTCTTGTCCTTCTTGTACGCCACGAGGGGGCGTTCTCTGAAGATCTCTTTCATTGTACGGTCGCTGGCCAATATCTCTGTGTTTTCCATGATAGTGGAAACCACCCTCGCCGTGTCTGGATGGTACGTTAGTACCAAAGGCACTCTTTGAGGGGGGTGGGTGGTCTTCTGCCTCAATGCCATTTGCCTGCTGGTGCCGGTCACCTTTCTGTTGGCCTTCTTAATGATGGTCTCGGGATACCCTCTCCCGCGGAAGAAGTTAGACATTTCGTCAGAACGCGCGCGGAAGTCCCCATCATCGCTACAGAGTCGGCGAAGCCTGGTAAGTTGAGAGAAAGGGATTGATTGTTTGCAGCTCGTTTACAAATACATATATACATCAAATTCAATCTTTAAAATTCCATATGCTTTCCCGCATATCTAGACATAGAAATCATACAGTTATTAAAACAAATGTAGGAACAACGTCATGTCTTATACGGTATATATAAAATAATGAACAAATGTATACTTCCCCGCATATCTAGACATATAGATCATATAAACATCTATAGATATAAATCTAAAAACAAAGTCTTAGTCATATACAAATGTATGTATCAGAAAATGAGCAAACAAGTTGTATGCTTCTCTGTAAATTAATACATATGAATAATATCATTACATTATCCATGTACAGCAAATATAATGATCATAAAAAAAACTCAACATAACGTCAAAATATAGTATAGACGCAATGATAACTTAACCAAAAAATAAAAAAATAGACCATATATCAATATATTGTATAAAGCGTCATGAAGAACAATATATATATATAGAGTTCAAAAAGATGGTCTGCGTCGGTGTGGTGAATAGAGACAAAAATTGTAATAAAACACCGTAAGAAAACATAGTTTTCCGAATTTTCGCCCATAGGGCTTCGTCAGGGTACGTTTATTAGACTGAAGAAAACACAACTCAATTTGAAAATAAATGAATGTGAGCGCGCAAGCGCGCGATATCAAAACGATTGTGACGTTTTCAAAAGAGTCCATAGTAACCGAGGTGGGGATGTGGGGGGGGGGGGGGGAAGGGTAGGATAATGCAGCTAATGGGGCATGACGGGGAAATAATGTTAATGCCAGAGGGGGCCAATATATATATATATATATTCCTCTTGAAGGTATTGAAGGTATCTCTTGAATTTTTCAGCAATTGCCCACTTCATGGCCAACAATTTAACTTTGAAACTTGTAAAATACGGGTACCTTCGTTCGGCTCCACATAGTCCCCTACTTGCATATATGCAACTGGATGCAGAGTTCCGTCCTGATTAGCTTGCATAAGACATGCTCCAAGTCCTTTGAGGGATGCATCCACCTCCAAGAAGAATTCTTTGTCGAACTCTGGATATGTCAGAACTGGTGGAGAAGACAGTACGTCCTTCAGCGTTTGAAAGGCAAGTTCAGCTTCCTCTGTCCAAACAAACTGACTTTTCTGATTCACCGTCACCACATTTCTTCTTTGTTTTGTGTCGTTTCTTCTTTCCAACGAGTTGATGCAGTGGCGCTTCAATGCTGGCAAACCCTGGTACGAACCTCCTGTAGTAAGAGGCCGATCCTAGGAAGGAACTCGGGTCAGACGTCGACTCTGGAACGAGCCGATCCTTTATTCGGCTTACTTTGTCAGGGTTTACTGCAACACCATCAGCACTCACAATGTGACCTAGATGCTCAACTTCTGACTGGAGAAGCTTGCATTTTTGTCCTTTCAACTTCAGTCCATACTTGGTCAAGCGACTGAAAATTCATTCAGCTTGGCGATGTGTTCCTCAATTGTGCTTGAAAAAATGAGGACGTCATCCAAATAAATGATAGGATCAATTCCTGGAGATTCATATCTCCAAAAATCTGTTCCATTACACGTTGAAATGTGCCGGGGCTGTTGCATAATCCTTGCGGGAGGCGCAGGAACTCATACAGTCCCCATGGCACTCGGAAAGCCGTGAGTGGTACCGAGTTATTGTTCATGGCTACCTGGAAGTACCCATGTGAGAGGTCGAGCGAAGTGAAATATTTTGCTCCCGACATGGCCTCCAGACTTTCATCAATCTTAGGTAGAGGGAAAGAATCCCGGACAGTGACCGCATTTAACTGTCGATAGTCAATGCATAATCGAAGTGCCCCCGTCTTCTTCCTCTCCAGTACCACTGGGCTGGAAAATTGAAAGGATGTGGAGGGTTGACTCGAATAGGAGGAGACAGGGAGACAGATGTAGCGATGTGGTAAACTTTAATTGGCATCACACAAACCCTAACCCTAACCCTAACCCTAGCCCCAAGTCAATCTCTAGTATGATCACCGACACAGACTTCATATGGATTGCATATGACACTGTGCGCATCCAATGAATAGAAGTTATACAAGATGATTCTGAATAAATATACGGAGAGCTTCACAAATTCGCCCACTTGCTTATAATGGCAAAGATCAGAATAAATCAAAGAATTAATACAATCATGTACAATAACAAATTTGTTATTAATTCACGCAAAACATATATTTCCAAGCGTGAACGCTATAATTTAAACCGGCGCATAGCGTATGAGCGCATTACGTAACAATCTTAAATTGATGACGTCACAATGCCTTACTACAACTTCCCCGCGATTTTTAAAGTGATATATAGGTACCTTAAAAAATCACAACATACAAATGAATATATGCAAGCGTTGTAACTCTGTCATACGTTGAATAATATCAATAAATCGTATAAAGCGTCATGAAGAACAATATATATATGTCACCGACGAGACACGTACGTCTACTCGGTATTTGAATAATAAATTAAATAAAATAAACTAAACAATGGAAGGACAAATTTACTAAACTAAAGGCTAGGTAACAAAGATTGAGTGGGAAAGAACGAGACTAATTAGAGTTGTTTCTTATAATATAATACAATTGAAAGTTTAATTGAAGGATAACATTATACGACAACACAACACTGTCTTCGCAGAAGCAGTCAATTCTATGATATGATCACACCAACTACGATGCGATGTTCGATTGTAAGGATGGCGACGAATCCATAAATGTGATGGAAAGTTGATGATTCTGGTAAGTTTATTTGAATTTGATGCGTCTTCTGGAAATTACCCCCACTTCTTATTACAGCAAATGTCAGAATGATTACAAAATAACAAATTTGTTATTAATAAGCGCAAATATTATTTTAGTGCGTAAACGCTAAATCACGGCGCATATCCCATAAACGCGCGTTACGTAATAATGCTAAATTAATGACGTAACAACGCCTAACTGTATACAATAAAAATCATAAAGTAAATCATTCAATAAATAAATATAAAATGGACAAGTCCATTTGTTGCTATATAGATATATTCCTCTTCCCCGCGGAAGATCATGAGACATGTTCTGAAATGGCATACCCTTTCTCCTCTGAACCCTTCATTGAGGGTTCTTGTTGTGTGTGTATGGTCCTGGTCAGAAGATACTTGTTGGTGAGCTCGTTAACCAGTGAAACTAGCTTCTGTGTGCTAGCTAGGCTTTGTCATCAAACATGGTCATTCAGATTCAATTTGATTTAAATGATTTCATATCATTTATTATTGGACAAATACAAAACTTGACCATATATCCATCTTCTATCGCTCTACGTTTAGCTTTTCCATGGCAATCTCCTCAATTCTTGCCTGGTGCTCCTCCATCAGCCCCCCCCCCCCCCAATACAATTTAGTTCCTAGATGTGTGATTCAGTATCAAGGTACTTGATTGAACTGGAGGATATTTGTTACTTGAGCACTAGAGGTGCTTTGGTTGTCATTTGGCACGAAGCTTCTGTAGCTCTTCTCTGCAGCGTGTATGACCTTCACAACACTTTCTGATCGAAACTTACGGCTGCCTCTGTTCCTCATTTCTCTCAACTCATTGCAATTAAATGTCAATGTTGGGATGGACTTCCTCTTCCAAGGAAACAACACCAAGAATTGTTATTTAAAAGGATGCATAAAGTTTGCACTTTTGCTTTATTTTCAATACTAATACTTGAATAATATAGAGAGCATAGTATTGGTCAAACTGAATTTATATAAATTTATGTAAATTACCACTTATCTTGCAGACATATTTTTATAATGTCGTTAGGGGTCATTATTTTTCAAAATTCAAAATTATATTATTATTCTTGGTGTTGCTCCCTTATAGGCTAACTAAGGTGGAGGTGTTCTTTACAATTTGTTTGATATTTCTTTCAAAGTTGCCAGGATCTCCCGGAACACCTCAACCTTAGTTCGCTCAATTTCTAATGCCTTCTCTGTATCTGAAGGCTCCCTTTTCCCCCCCTTTTTTGCTTTTTTTTCTTCTGGCTACGACCTCCACCACCTCCACCTCCCCCTCCAATTCTGCTGGCTCCTCCTGCCCCACCGGCTCCTCCTGCTCCACCGGCTCCTAGTCACTAGACTCCTCTTCCTGCCCCATCCTATTGAGCATCTGCACCGCCCTTGAATTTTGGCTCAATGGCTTTTGCACAACATGTAAATAAAAAGAAAGATGTTTACAATGTGATCATACACCTGTGAGAAATAATGTTGCATTATATCACTTTGCCCATGATTTTAAAATGTTTTGTTGGAAATTGAAAGTAAAGATGTGTTAATTTGTATACAGTCAAATTAAGACAAATACAAGAAAAGTAGATTCAACAGGATTGACATATTTTGGCAATACCTTTTTAAGGCTTTTTTACTATGCTTGGAAAAAATGTTTTTCTCAAATGCAGCGTTTTTTCATTCATTGATTGTAATTCTTAAATTTTACATTAATCAATTTGGTCACGCATGATACCCCCGTTTCTAGGAGGACAGATTATGTAAATAAGCAATGTAAAATGAATAATCCTCAAAAGGAGAATGGTTTTACCCAATTACTACAATATCTTGCACACACACTCAAAAGATGAAATAATGGAGGGATATAAACAAGAACTATTAATTAATCTTCAAAAAATGTAAGAAAATAATTACCTTCTGGCTACAGTGGCTTGCTTTGCCGTATAAGGCGGCACGGTTCTTTCCCACAAAAGCTGACAATTCTTGAATTTGTTCAAGCATTAGGTTGTTTTTTTTCTTCCTTTTTTTCTCCTGGGTCGTTGTTTTCCATCTTCTGTGTAAGGGAGGTGAAAAAAGGGAATTAGATTCGGAACAATGACAGTCGGTACGGGTAGCTAGTAGTACTAGTCAGTGCAGCAGGCGCAGTACGTACGTACGTGTGCATGCATATATCGCATGCGCCCGGCCCGACCCGGTCGCCGCGCTGCTCCGTGTAGGGGTAGTAGGCAAAGCAGCAGCTAAATTTTTTTTTTTTCGTTATCGTATATGGCGATTGCTGTATCGCGATCAATGTTGTGAATCCGTGAATCCGAAATGGATGTTTGGAATGATGCGGCGCCACTCGTTGATTTCCTGCACAATAGTGCAGGTGGAGGCGCTGAAACAGACTGCATCTGCGTTGGAGTACTGCACGACATAGTGCATGCACCCCGACTCCCTCGGGGTATTGTGCAGCCTCCTGCAGATGCAGCATAATCACTTTCCCCGCCAGCCCTAGATTGGCGATGGCTTCGAGGAGAATCATCTGGCGGTTCCAGGTGGCTTCCGCCGTGGACCGGTCCAGGCCAACCTCGGACACTCCCACGGTCTGCGGTTCACGCGTTCAAAATCACCCTTGGCTGGGACAGAGCATCTGCGGATAGTTATCCGGATCGCAGTAATTCAAGATCCTGCCAACCAAGGACACTGGAACCTGTGGTGCTCTGCCAGGCTTGGCATTCACATAATCCATCCCAGCACCATGACGATCGATGCAGAACATTTTCCAAAGGAGGGCGGAGATGAATGTAACCGGCCTCTTGGAGTAAATTTACCGTAGAGAACTGAGTTGGAGGGGCATCCTCAGATGTCAAAGAGAGACCCCTCTTCCGATTGTTTGAGCCTCTTCTGGTGCCCCAGCCTGGGCCCCCAACTCCTTTGTTGATAGTAGGTTCAACCTTTGCCATGCTTGCCGTCACACCTCCATCTTGTACCGCATCAGCACTTCCTACTGCTGCAGCCTGTTGATCCCTTCCTTCTTTGCATTGTGACATCACAATACTAGTCTTCTGCGCAGATATCTGGCTGTTTTCGACAAAAATTGAAAGAAAACACCGTAAGAAAACATAGTTTCTGAATTTTCGCCCATAGGGCTTCGTCAGGGTTTATTCGACTGAAGAAGGTCCAAGTAATTAATTACAACATTCCTTTTTTTCCTGGTATATTCCTTTTCCCCCTAATTTTCAACCATATAGTGAGTGTAATGTACAATGTATACCATGAATTTCCAATTTCATGATAATTGGATATGCACAGGATGCAGCAAAATTCTGTATTGAAGCAGAAGCACTAACAACAACCTGCCTCATTGAACACAACATTGTCTTTGCTAATTTATTTTGCCAAAATAAACTGAACCTTTAACCTTGAACCTTAATTTATATTAGACATCAAAGTTTCTTTTAAATATTATATTATTGCAAATAAATTTCATTTCCAAAATTCCTTCCATTTTGTTTGTTTCAAATTCCCTTTTTCGGACATCTGGGTTCATTTTTTTCTTCAGTTTTACGCGGTCGGCAGATCCGAGTACAGCACAATTAGAAATGAGAAATCAAGATTCTGTTTGGTGTTTCATTTTACTCTTTCTGCCGTATCGCCAAATGTTTCTTTCAGCAAATTCAAGCTATTATGAATGAAGATTGAACATCAGCTTATTGTCGAACTTAGTACAGCAGGGGGGTGTTTCATAAAAATCAAGCACTGACCATGTAGCATAGCCTGTTGGGCTGGGGTCAGTGCGTGATTTCTCTCTGTCTCCTGCTGCAGCATGTCCTCCAGGGTGTTGATGATTCTCATCACCCTATCTCTATCAAACCGATACTTTTTGTGCATCTCCCAGTCATATAAATCAAACGGCAAGGGCGTCGATCTGTCCGGAAAACACAATACATTGGTGGGGCGAGCTATTGTTCTTTAACAATGCTTGCCCCCCCCCCCCCCCCCCCCAATGCTTTGTGTTTTCCGAACAGATCGACGCCCCTGTCAAACGGGTTTGATCTATCGCGGAAAATGCTCTCGCGCCTCATTGCTTCTAACCTCAGTAGTGCTTACCACTGCTTTCAAATATGGCAAATAATAAAACGCCCCCCCAGAGGGGCACATTGATGTTCTAATTTAATATTGTCTTTGTATGGAGAAAAATTATACTCAATAGCGTTTTTATGTTCAAAACTATAGCTGGGAGAAACATGTTTTTGAAATTTAAAGATCTTATCCTGTAGAGGAAAAATTCCTCATTCCTCACGTTTGTAAGCTCTTGTATGAGAGTCTTCTGCTGGTCAATCACTTCGCTTAGGTTCGGAAGAGATGATGCACTCTTCTCGTTCAACTAGTTCTCTTACGCGTGCTCGCGTGACCTCGCTACTCTGAGTCTCCTGAAAGAGGAGTAAGGACTCCCTCCTCATTTTCTCAAAAGTCTTTTCTTTCGTTGGACAGGTAGATCCTCCGAAGTTCCTGTTGTACCCAGACTTCGCGGCTCATATTTTGGTAGTCTCCCTACATGGAGAGATACACAAACTCGCCCACTTGCTTATAATGGCAAAGATCAGAATGATATAAATAATTAATACAATAACAAATTTGTTATTAATAAGCGCAAAACATATATTTTCCAAGCGTCAGCGCGATTATAAACGGCGCATAACGGATAAAGTGCGCGTTACTGGTCAGTCTTTCCAAAGGTTTTTGGTAGACGGAATTCAGCAGGGGGAGAAATCATCTCTATCAGACCAGAAAGAGATACAATCGATTGTAAGTTACGATTGATCGTAAGTCAGAAAATTTAGGCGTTTCAACCAATCAGATTTGCGCAGCTATAACACGTGATCTGACTTACAATTAATTGCAACTTACAATCGATTGTATCTCTTTCTGCAACGGGGCCCTGGAGGGAAGCATCCCCTCTTTCCTCTGCTCTGCTCTCTATTACTGTCATCAAACCTCCTCTCAAGACATTTTAATCTATTGATTTCTGAGACTTCTCTGAAGATCTTCGCTAGCAGATCACTCTCTCCGTTCAGGCTCTCATCAGGCTCAACAGCCACGTCATCATTGTCAGATTCATTTTCAATGGCTGCGCTTAATCATTGTACCAGTATAGATCCTCGCTTGTCCAAACCACACTTTTGCAACTCCTGTTGCAATTGGTTAACCTTTAAGTTAACAATATTTGCCATTATGACAATTCCTTGAACAGTATGACGTCACAATGGGTGTGAAGTGCGTCGATCTCGGTTGGTTGAGCGCAGGTGTTTCTTCCAGGTGCAGAATTTTTAAAATGGTCATGCTTGGAAGTGCGCTGGTAACTTATTGGTTCAACATGTCTGTTGTCAAGCAAAACATCCTGCAGAAGACGCACATTGGGTAAATTAACAAAAAATATGCGACGATTGATGATTCAAGAGTCAAAATTCGCTGATCACCTTGTGCTATGCATCGAGTACGTTGATCTAATGTATTTTTTTACTCCGATATCCGCACCATGATCATATTATGCCCCCTTTTTTTAAGAGCTTGACTATCTAGTACCCAAATGCACAAACAAATTCAAATGTAGGGTCAAAATTTATAACATCTTCTTTTGAGTTAGCTGCGACAGTCCGAAGTAAACATTGTTATTGTGACGTCATAATGAAAATTTTATTTAAATTGAATTTTACATCAAGAATATCAAATCTCCTTGATAATGGGAAATAAAGTTATGCTTTTAAAACAAATCGTATGTTTTATTTTCAAAATAATGATCAAATTGTATACAGGAATAAACAGCTTTCCATAATTTTAAGTCGCAACCTAAAATTTAAGTTCAACTTTACCATCTTTGTGAAACACCCCCAGACTCAACTTCAGCTGAAAATTCATCCGCTTCTGATCTGACGTACTTCATGTCTGACTCTGCAAAGAATATGATGATTGTGGCTGCCTCATACTTGAGGAGTTTCAGTGTCATTCAATATCCGACATCACAGATCACACAGAGAAGTTATAAAGAAATGAGGATGCTTGAGGTTACTTTGTTAAGAGTTTATTATATGTTCAAAGAAAGTATTGCTTTGATGTGATGTACAAAGATATAGATGACAATCAATAATAGGTTCAGATAAAAAATTTAAAAAACATAATTAATACTTTGAATTATGCAAATTCACGGAATACACTCAGCAAGTGTAAACATGAAATCAGTTACCGTACTTTATAAACTTATTATGTCATAATATTAATAATACTGAATTAAGCTTTGTGAGGCATGCAACAATATAATGATTCATACAAATGTGCAATTTATGCTATTAAACTTACTCTTTGGCTCCTGATGAGAACTTGAATAATGACTTGACTGGTTACGTGTAATAATGTTTTGTTTACTTTACGTTTTCATGTTTGGATTCTTTTCAGTTTAAAAGAGTTTTCTTTCAAAATATACGCATACATAGCGCTAACATTTATATGCGCTTATTTCACAACTGTGCAATACAAAAGGCGGGTGCTGCGCAATTACGTAACACTCTTACTGCAACGACTGCAGTAACAATGATGGCACAGTCCTGAAAACGATTTAAAGTTATTATTGTATCTACGTCATATCTACGTCACTAAAATATATTTTAGCAAATCGCTCTTCCTTAAGTACTAGTGTAATATTTTAGTGACGTAGATATGATGTAGATGAAATAAATTTTAACTTCAGAATACACCCCCTGCTTCTCCTGAGAAAGGCCGCTGACCAGGGAGTTAAGGGTCTCCATCAAGTAGCTTTCGATCTCTCGCTTGATCATTAGCACTCTATGGACACTCCTGTATTTCCCTGTGAGAGTAATTGGAATGCAGGCTGAAGTCCCCTTGAGGTAGTGTTTGAGGTGAGGCATGTACTCCTAAAGGTTGGAAAAATGTGCACTATACTTGCCTGTCAGTACTGTTGCCCGGGGCAGCTACATGTAATTCCTGCTAGTCGCCCATCCAGCAGCATCGATGGCTAATTTGCTGGTAGGTTGCAGCCTAGGACTCTGAGAGGACTAAGAGTACATCTTTCCAGCCCAGCCTTTGCCTGGCCTCCAGCCGCTAGCCGGATCATGATGCTGCGCTAGTTGGCGACTAGCAGGAACCAGCTCCGGGCAACAGTACTGATGGTTAAGTTAAATCTAAATTTACCATAATGACACTTATCGCAATACTATTATGGTAAATGAATGTTGTACGGCTGAGTAATTACTAGAATATTAAAAGTGATGATTTGCTTGTGCTTGTTGGTGGGTTGAAATAGACATCCTCTTTTTCATTTGGATCATGTGGTATTGCTTTGTTGATCTATTTCATGTTTCTTTCTCAGTCATTCCCTGTTGTTGCTGACTTCTTCTGATCTGATATCCTTTGCCTGCTCTCTGCCATTTTCCCCCTGAAGTATTCTTTTCTCTCCTGCATTGATAGATGTTTGATTTTGTTTTTTTACCAATTTGCATCATGCCTCTCGATCCTTTTCTCTGTGCCATTATCACGCTGTCTTTGTTTTTGATTGGCCTGCCCATTTCCTGTGCTGTTTTCTCTGTATGGATGGTGATGACAATCTTTCCGGTTCATAACTTTCTTGCTTGCGATTTCTTTCTTTGTGTTTGTAAGTCTTGTAATTCTCGGGATTGTCCTTTAATAATTGCTTTATGTATTCTGATGTTTTGCTGGGTATTCTTGTAGAAGGAACTTTTTTGTATAATTTAAGTTGAACTTGATCTGCAATTTTTCATGATAACACAATAACTTAAATATCCACATGAAATAATACAACTGAGAAGCGCATTGAAATGTGACCAATGGACTTCATATCCATTGTGTGCTTCATTGCTTTCTTCATAATCTCATCATTCAGTATAACAGGAATCATATTCTGTACAATTTGGTACATCAATATTATTGGGATGAATTATGTGAACAAACAGAATTATATCACTTGATTTTTCTTGCTCTCTCTTTATCTGAATTCTTTGGTTTCCTGTTGAATGGCTTTTGTTATGCCTCCTTCTATAAGTTTGTTAGGATATTTCATATTTATCAAGACATTTCTTATTCCTTCATCCTGCCAAGCTCCCCTGCAGCCACCATCTTGCCCTGTGTTGGTTGACTAAATCCTCCTACATTCCTGCAAACATTCTGGAAGGAGCCACTTGCCAAGAACCGTAAGCAGCTTGCGACCTGCACCTCCACAGGGATAGGCCCTCTCCATCCCATATTACCATTTTATTTCTTCCTCCTGCCTAGCTACCCTGCAGCCACTATCTTGCCCTGTGTTGGTTGACTAAATCCTCCTACATCTCCACAAACATTCTGGAAGGAGCCACTTGCCAAGAACTGTAAGCAGCCTGCCACCTGCAACTCCACAGGGATAGGCCCTCTCCCTCCATTATTGCCATCTTATTTCTTCATCCTGCCTAGTTACCCTGCAGCCACTATCTTGCCCTGTGTCGGTTGACTAAATCCTCCTACATCTCCGCAAACATTCTGGAAGGAGCCACTTGCCAAGAACCGTAAGCAGCCTGCCACCTCCACTCCACAGGGATAGGCCAGTTCCCTCCGTTATTGCCATCTTATTTCTTCATCCTGCCTAGTTACCCTGCAGCCATTATCTTGCCCTGTATTGGTTGACTAAATCCTCCTACATTCCTGCAAATATTGTGGAAGGTGCCACTTGCCAAGAATCATAAGCAGCCTGCCACCTGCAGCTCCACAGGGATAGGCCAGTTCCCTCCGTTATTGGCATCTTATTTCTTCATCCTGCCTATACTAGCTGCCCTACGGGCTACTATCTTACCCTGTGTCGGTTGACTGAAGCCTTCCACATGGCTGAACAGATTCTCCAGGCAGTCCTGACTAAATATGTTCATAAAAGAGAAATTTAAGTTCTGCATCCTGGTGAAGAAAATGCCCACTTTGCTACAATTACATTGATAAATTGCAGATCTGCATTTATGATAGCTTGAACGTTTACAACCTTTATTGCCAGAAATTGATGAAGTCTGGTGCTCGAGCTGCCAAAGCGTCTGTAACAGCAGCCACTATCTTGCTCTGGTCAAAACAATGCAATAATCACTGGTAATACCTTGTGCAATCTATTTGCTATTATTCTATTCCTAATTGGGTGCTTGCATGCATACGTGTGTGCAATTGATGGCTCCAGCGACATTTGGCATTCCCGCTACAGCAGCAAACTTGGCCTTTGTGCCGCATTGCTCAAAATTGATGATCTCTGGCCTCTAGCTGCCTTAGCGTCTATCTTGCTCTGTGTCGACTGGCTAAAACCCTCCCATATCGACGCAAACATTTGTGACTCGTCACAGAAGAACGTGGCTAAATCTGTTTGTTGTGCACTCAAGGTCAGCCTGTAGCAATTTTGTGATCTTAACCACTCCATCACGCATAAAACAATATTTTTTAAACATCGATCTATCTTGCTCTGTGTCGACTGGCTAAACCCTCCCACATCGCCGCAAACATTCTTGAGTCATCACAGAAGGGCGTGGCTAATTCTCTTTGTTGTGAACTCAAGGTCAGCCTGTAGCAATTCTATGATTTTTTCTACTCCACTCATAAAACGGTACTTTTTCAACATCTCTGTGTCAACATATATACATCCAATGGATGCAATCTATCCCTGAAAACATGCTCTCTCCTCAGTCACAGCTCTTTGGACCAAGTACATCATGTGAGCAGCTACTATCTTGCTGTGTCGGCTGGCTGAACCCTCCCACGTCGCTGCACATATTCTGGAAGGGGCTACTTGCTGAAATATGTGCTCCCTAATTGAACTTGACAATATAGTAATATCCAAATTACATTCTCGTCATAAAACAAAATAATTCAATGATCAATGTATGGTAATACCTTTCATAATCTACTTGCTATTCTATTCCTTGGGTGCTTGCGTGCATACATGTGTGTATGTGTGCAATCAATGGCTCCAATGACATTTGACATTCCAGCATTCCTTCAAGGTTGGCAGCTCTGCTAAAGGTGGATGAAAACATGTCTTGCATCTGTCAAAACCCGAGTGGGATTTGATAACTTACACATTTGACAGACATGCCACCGTCCTACTCTTCTGATTAGGTAGCCTCCGATGTATGCAAGAACATTCATTTCAATGATCGAAATTGATGTGTCAATGTTTCCTTGAGCAATAAAACAAGATCGTAAAGAATATGATGAGGATTGGATATCAGACAGATCTAGAACAAAGCTGTCCATGTCCTGCATGCAATTCGGCCCTCCAGTTCCTTGCATTAACATATCCACCATTACAGACTTCAAAGAAGACTGGAAGTCATAAGGGCTACTCCGTGTCTGTGGGAATAAATTCTCAAGGCAATCCTGGTTCAGAAATTCAAAATCTGCCTCCTGGTGGAGAAAATTCCAAATACCTATTTTGGAGGAAAGTGTCAAAATCCATCAATTTGGAAAGTACACTTCTGACTTGCTAAGGATCCTCCAGTGTTTAATCCATTCCCTTGATGTGGTCCAGATATGCAGGTGGTTGGTCCCTTCCTGAACAGGCCGTCTTAAATCTCTAGTTTCTTTTTTCGTTCTGGAATTAAGTGAGTCAAACAAATCATTTACTTTTTAAAACAAATTCAGCAGTATCTGCCGCATTACTCGACAGCGATCCAAATTGGCAGTGTGTGTATATATGCCAGCAGCTACAGTGTGACTCAGCACCTGTGCTGCAGCACCTGTGCTGCAAGGGAAACGCGCATTTTAGAAAATGAAGTGAGTTTGAAATGCTCGTTTGTTAGCTTCAGTGCCAGTCAAATCTTTTGTTTGGAGACTAATTCATAAAACAAGGAAATGTGTCTCCAACTGGCAACATGTAGTTTTGTTGAAATAATAACAATAATGATTATTATTATTATGATTATTAATAATACTTAAAAGCAAATATATAAATAAATATTAATATTAATGAATCATCCTATGGCAAATAAATATATTAAGCATGTGTAACACACACACAAAATGATAGCATGGAAATGACTCTTCGTTGCAGCAAGGGAATGATTTCAGTGTAGAAGCCAGTCTTGATAGTTCCTCTCCTGTGGAGCTTAATCGTGAACTGCAGCTTGAGCGAAGAGTAGATCTGTAATGTTGACAATTTCACACGCTATATGTTACATTTGATATTTGCGATTTCCTTTTTTCAAATTTGATTTTGTTTCTTTGATTCGATGGCATGATTTGTTTGTCAATACTTCCTTTTCCTATTTGATGTGGAGCATACAGTTGCAGAATGTATTCAATTGATTCTATTTTTTGGAGTGAGATTTATTTATATTGATTTTAATTCATCAGCTGTTGATTTGTTTATGATTTTTTTTTTAAAGGCTGGTTTAGCCCAAATTTTCAGAATAAAAGTCCTCGTAGTCAAGGTCATGGTAATGAGTTTTTCAATTATATAATCTGTGTTTACCGTACACATTCACAGACAAACACACATACATTCACATCTTGGTGCCTGAAGCACTGGATGGTGCCCTGCCAGACACCATGCCCGCTAGAGTTCCTATTGCATCCTCCTCACTCTGAGGCGCTCAGGTGGATGAAATGTCACCTCCAAACCTCTTCACACCATCGACTGCCACTTCTCTGAGAAAACTCACAAGCTTCATGTCTATGTCACTTAAAGGTGGTGGTGGTGGACCACCACCAGTGGCCTGCATCTCACGTTTTCTTCGTGCGTATTTCTTTTTTGATTCTGCCTTCATATTGGTTGCACTAACCCCCGAAACCTTCTCCGCGATTGCATCCCATGCTCTGTTTTTCTAAGTTGCAGTTTATGTTGATGACAGTGATTTTCCTCGCGGACACCTCCTCGCCAAAATTGACATCTTGGTACCTGTGGCTGCCTCACTTGAGGAGTTTTGGTTGTCATTCGGTATCATATCACACGTTCACACAGATAGATAATTAGAATATAGAAGTTGAAGTTGAAGAATTAAACAGTTTATTGTTGGTTTGTAGAAAGTGTTTGGTGAGTGTGGTACATAGATACAGTTGATAGATACAGATGACAATCTATAACAGAATAGATAAAACAAACAAAAACATAAACAATACTTTGCATTCATGGCATTACGGTATATAGATTAACAGAACAATATTCTACAAAAGATTAAACATGAAATCAGATAATTTATATGCAGTTATAACAACACTATATAAAGCTTTAGAAGGCATGCACAACAATTAAATGCAATTAATGTAATAAAACTTACTAATTTGGCTCCTATAGCTGCACTTGAATATATAAACTTGCGATGACTCTTTAGAACGTGTCTTTAACTTTACGTTGTTTCGTCTTCTAGTATTTTCAGTTTAAATTTACTTTCTTTCAAAATATACGCATATATCGCGCTAAACTAAACATGCGCTTACGTATGACGTATAAATACAGTATCTACAACTTTGACGTAACAATACAAATGGCGAGCGCATCGCAATTACGTAACAAAACTACTGCATCTACTGCAGCAACAGTACCTGAAGCACTGGACGGTGCCCTGCCAGACATCATGCCCGCTAGAGTTCCGATCGCCTCCTCCTTGCTCTTGATGCCCCCCATCCCAGGTGGATGAACTGTCACCTCCAACCCTCCCTTCACACCATCGACTGCCACTTCTCCGAGAAAACTCACAAGCTTTGTGTCAATGTCACACAAAGGTGGTGGGGGTGGACCACCACCAATGGCCTGCATCTAGCATTTTTCTTTGCGCATACTTCTTTTTTGCTTCCATCTTTATATTGGTTGCACTAACCCCCGAAACCTTCTCCGCGATCGCATCCCATACTCTGTTTTTCTGAGTTGCAGTTAGTGTTGAGGACAGAGATCCGTCTTATACTGCCTTCCTTGCAGATGCCTCCTTTACCAAAATTACCACCTCCTCCCTCGTAAAATTCTCCGCTCACTTCTCTTTCAACGCCATCTTTCTCTATTGCGATATTACGTTATTACACAACTCATCAATTAGATTATTGTTGTGCGTAATTGTAAAATAATCAAGCGTTATATATTGTGTACAGAAATTTCTTTAGTACTGTTGTGTGTGAATTAACTTAATATTCATCTTTTATTTTAATTATGTGTGCATGATAAAGTAGTGTTATACATTAACACATAAAACAATGTCAATCAATTATGCAAGAGAAAATTGATAAAATTTTCTAAAAAGAAACGATAATCGTTTAATCCTCTTATTGTAATCAAATAGCACCATTTATTTTAATTGAACAAACACCCCTTTTCAATTGTTTGCTTTTCCATGATCCTACATGTTCTAATGCCCAATTATATGGGAAACATGAGTGTCCATGCACAAAGTGGACCTGACAGTACAGTTTTACATCACTCTTTTGGTTCATCAGTCGGTGTTGTTTCGTCATCCATGGCTTCTTCTAGTGCTGGTGCTGCATTGTTTCAGAAATGCTGATGCATTTGCTGCACATTGAAGAGCAGAATAAGGCAAGCTTCTTGCAGCTGCATGTCATGATGCTGCATCCATCCTGTCTGAATGCACAAGATGCCATGTTGAATAGAATATCAGGTGCAACAGAGATGTCCATTCCCAAAGGTGCAAGACTGAAATTACCATCCCCTTTTAGTAGGAGGTAGGGTATTGCCCTGTCCAATTTGATGGTGCATCTATCAAGACACTTACAGCTGAGATGAAGTGAGAATATGAACGTGCAGGGTGTGGGAAAAGACATGTCCACACGTCAGATGTACTATGAATCTTTAAGCATACACTGTCTCACACAGTTCTGCCAATCTACTTCCGGTCATTATCTGCCAATGCTTCTGAGACATGAGAAGGTGAAATTCCTCCAAGGACTCGCGTCCTCAAGAGTACACCACTCCTACTAGTCGTGTCTCCAAAAGTACACCACTCCTAAAAATGGGTAATGATCAATAAAATAGTAATTCCACCTCAACCAAGGTCAATAACATGAAGTAAAAGTACAATTATTATATAATCCACTCTCACATTATTAACGAGTCATAAAAATGTCTCTCACTGTCTTTATAAAGACAAGTCGTCATCTAGGCAACTCAACTCCAGAAAAGGGGGTTAAAAATTTATTTCTCTTCACATCTTAATAAACAACAAAACATTAACTTCACTATTAATAATATAATCCACTTACTGTTATCAAGTATGGCAAGAATTGACAAGAATTAACTCTGACAGTATAACTGTCCAGAATAAAGACGATAATGCAGACGTGAGCTCCGATGCGTGACAGGAATTTCAAGTGAATGAGCAAATCTCGTTCCCGCCAAACTATTTATAATGTTACAAAAAATGATAGCGCCATCTAACGGCAACATGTCTACATCTACTGAAGATGAAACGCTGCGATAGACTAATTAATCCTGCCTCATAATCATGTTTTAAATAGTTAACAAAGTGCAATGTTATACAAATAATGAATGTTTATGAGTGCAATGGTCAAATATTTGCATGAGGTGAAAGATGGAATGTTACATTCAACGAGGCAAAGCCGAGTTGAATGAAACATTCCATCTTTCACCGATGAAAATATTTGTACCATTGCACTTATGGAAAAAAACATTCATTATTTTTTTTTATATGACACCTACTTTATCTGCTTCTTCGTGTTATAAGAATCCGCACTGTCGATTAAATCTTCCAAATCGGCATCCGTCAGCAAAACAAATCCTGGTTCTGCAGCCATGTTGTGTAAAAAGTAATTTAATTGTGTGTACAAACTTCCCCGCGCACAACTGCCTTGCATGGAGTGCCTTGCATCTGATCTACTGCAGTAACAATAATCCTAATTGGGTGCTTGCTGCATGTATACGTGTGTGCAATCAATGGCTCCAATGACATTTGGCATTCCTGCATTCCTTCAAGGTTGGCAGCTCTGCTAAAGGTGGATGAAAACATGTCTTGCATCTGTCAAAACCTGAGTGGGATTTGATAACTTACACATTTGACAGACATGCCACCGTCCTGCTCTTCTGATTAGGTAGCCTCCGATGTATGCAAGAACATT
The DNA here is from genome assembly GCA_037951105.1 of Echinarachnius parma. Classification (NCBI taxonomy): domain Eukaryota; kingdom Metazoa; phylum Echinodermata; class Echinoidea; order Clypeasteroida; family Echinarachniidae; genus Echinarachnius; species Echinarachnius parma. The sequence goes on along the minus strand of JBAMJV010003005.1, from coordinate 44,440 downwards.
CATTTCAATGACCGAAATTGATGTGTCAATGTTTCCTTGAGCAATAAAACAAGATCGTAAAGAATATGATGAGGATTAGATATCAGACAGATCTAGAACAAAGCTGTCCATGTCCTGCATGCAATTCGGCCCTCCAGTTCCTTGCATTAACATATCCACCATTACAGACTTCAAAGAAGACTGGAAGTCATAAGGTGAGAGGGAGTCGATCCTCCTCTACTCCGTGTCTGTGGGAATAAATTCTCAAGGCAATCCTGGTTCAGAAATTCAAAATCTGCCTCCTGGTGGAGAAAATTCCAAATACCTATTTTGGAGGAAAGTGTCAAAATCCATCAATTTGGAAAGTACACTTCTGACTTGCTAAGGATCCTCCAGTTTTTAATCCATTCCCTTGATGTGTTCCAGATATGCAGGTGGTTTGTCCCTTCCTGAACAGACCGTCTTAAATCTCTAGTTTCTTTTTTCGTTCTGGAATTAAGTGAGTCAAACAAATCATTTACTTTTTAAAACAAATTCAGCAGTATCTGCCGCATTACTAGACAGCGATCAAAATTGGCAGTGTGTGTATATATGCCAGCAGCTACAGTGTGACTCAGCACCTGTGCTGCAAGGGAAACGCGCATTTTAGAAAATGAAGTGAGTTTGAAATGCTTGTTTGTTAGCTTCGGTGCCAGTCAAATCTTTTGTTTGGAATCTAATTCATAAAATAAGGAAATGTGTTTCCAGCTGGCAACATGTAGTTTTGTTGAATTAATAACAATAATGATTATTATTATTATGATTATTAATAATACTTAAAAGCAAATTTATAAATAAATATCAATATTAATTAATCATCCTATAGATGGCAAATAAATATAATAAGCATGTGTAACACACACAAAAAATGATAGCAGGGAAATTACTCCTTCATATGATGCTTGTGTCTACAGTCCGCTGCAAAGTGTGAGAACATCAGGCAATTGTCGCAAAGTCTATTCCTGCGAACAACCTTGAACCGCTCTTTCTGAGTTTTCTTCATGAACTCCTCACAGTCCAATAGCTTGTGCTGACCTTTGCAACATGCATCTGTCAAAACCTGAGTGGGATTTGATAACTTACACATTTGACAGACATGCCACCGTCCTACTCTTCTGATTAGGTAGCCTCCGATGTATGCAAGAACATTCATTTCAATGACCGAAATTGATGTGTCAATGTTTCCTTGAGCAATAAAACAAGATCGTAAAGAATATGAGGATTGGATATCAGACAGATCTAGAACAAAGCTGTCCATGTCCTGCATGCAATTCAACCCTCCAGTTCCTTGCATTAACATATCCACCATTACAGACTTCAAAGAAGACTGGAAGTCATAAGGGCTACTCCGTGTCTGTGGGAATAAATTCTCAAGGCAATCCTGGTTCAGAAATTCAAAATCTGCCTCCTGGTGGAGAAAATTCCAAATACCTATTTTGGAGGAAAGTGTCAAAATCCATCAATTTGGAAAGTACACTTGTGACTTGCTAAGGATCCTCCAGTGTTTAATCCATTCCCTTGATGTGTTCCAGATATGCAGGTGGTTTGTCCCTTCCTGAACAGGCCGTCTTAAATCTCTAGTTTCTTTTTTCGTTCTGGAATTAAGTGAGTCAAACAAATCATTTACTTTTTAAAACAAATTCAGCAGTATCTGCCGCATTACTCGACAGCGATCCAAATTGGCAGTGTGTGTATATATGCCAGCAGCTACAGTGTGACTCAGCACCTGTGCTGCAAGGGAAACGCGCATTTTAGAAAATGAAGTGAGTTTGAAATGCTTGTTTGTTAGCTTCGGTGCCAGTCGAATCTTTTGTTTGGAATCTAATTCATAAAATAAGGAAATGTGTTTCCAGCTGGCAACATGTAGTTTTGTTGAAATAATAACAATAATGATTATTATTATTATGATTATTAATAATACTTAAAAGCAAATTTATAAATAAATATCAATATTAATTAATCATCCTATAGATGGCAAATAAATATAATAAGCATGTGTAACACACACAAAAAATGATAGTATGGAAATTACTCCTCTTTGCAGCAAGGGAACAGGTATGATTTCAGTAGAAGCCAGTCTTGATAGTTCCTCTCCTGTGGAGCTTGATCGTGAACTGCAGCTTGTGCAAAGAGTAGATCTGTAATGTTGACAATTTCACACGCTATATGTTACATTTGATATTTGCGATTTCCTTTTTTCAAATTTGATTTTGTTTCTTTGATTCGATGGCATGATTTGTGTGTCAATACTTCCTTTTCCTATTTGATGTGGAGCATAAAGTTGCAGAATGTATTCAATTGATTCTATTTTTTGGAGTGAGATTTATTCCTATTGATTTTAATTCATCAGCTGTTGATTTTTTTATGATTTTTTTTTTTAAAGGCTGGTTTAGCCCAAATTTTCAGAATAATAGTCCTCGTAGTCAAGGTCATGGTAATGAGTTTTTCAATTATATAATCTGTGCTTACCGTACACATACACAGACAAACACACATACATTCACATCTTGGTGCCTGAAGCACTGGACGGTGCCCTGCCAGACACCATGCCCGCTAGAGTTCCTATTGCATCCTCCTCACTCTGAGGCGCTCAGGTGCATGAAATGTCACCTCCAACCCTCTCTTCACACCATCGACTGCCACTTCTCTGAGAAAACTCACAAGCTTCATATCTATGTTACTTAAAGGTGGTGGTGGTGGACCACCACCAGTGGCCTGCATCTCACGTTTTCTTCGTGCATATTTCTTTTTTGATTCTGCCTTCATATTGGTTGCACTAACCTCCGAAACCTTCTCCGCGATTGCATCCCATGCTCTGTTTTTCTAAGTTGCAAAAAAAAAAAAAAATATGTCTTGCATCTGTCAAAACCTCAGTGGGATTTGATAACTTACACATTTGACAGACAACCCACTGTCCTACTCTTCTGATAAGGTATCCTCCTATGTATGCAAGAACATTCATTTCAATGACCGAAATTGATGTGTCAATGTTTCCTTGAGCAATAAAACAAGATCATAAAGAATATGATGAGGATTGGATATCAGACAGATCTAGAACAAAGCTGTCCAGTTCCTTGCATTAACATATCCACCATTACAGACTTCAAAGAAGACTGGAAGTCATAAGGGCTACTCCGTGTCTGTGGGAATAAATTCTCAAGGCAATCCTGGTTCAGAAATTCAAAATCTGCCTCCTGGTGGAGAAAATTCCAAATACCTATTTTGGAGGAAAGTGTCAAAATCCATCAATTTGGAAAGTACACTTGTGACTTGCTAAGGATCCTCCAGTGTTTAATCCATTCCCTTGATGTGTTCCAGATATGCAGGTGGTTTGTCCCTTCCTGAACAGGCCGTCTTAAATCTCTAGTTTCTTTTTTCGTTCTGGAATTAAGTGAGTCAAACAAATCATTTACTTTTTAAAACAAATTCAGCAGTATCTGCCGCATTACTCGACAGCGATCCAAATTGGCAGTGTGTGTATATGCCAGCAGCTACAGTATGACTCAGCACCTGTGCTGCAAGGGAAACACGCATATTAGAAAATGAAGTGAGTTTGAAATGCTTGTTTGTTAGTTTCAGTGCCAGTCAAATCTTTTGTTTGGAGACTAATTCATAAAACAAGGAAATGTGTCTCCAGCTGGCAACATGTAGTTTTGTTGAAATAATAACAATAATGATTATTATTATTATGATTATTAATAATACTTAAAAGCAAATATATAAATAAATATCATTATTAATGAATCATCCTATGGCAAATAAATATAATAAGCATGTGTAACACACACAAAAAATGATAGCATGGAAATGACTCTTCGTTGCAGCAAGGGAATGATTTCAGTGTAGCAGCCAGTCTTGATAGTTCCTCTCCTGTGGAGCTTAATCGTGAACTGCAGCTTGGGCGAAGAGTAGATCTGTAATGTTGACAATTGCACACGCTATATGTTACATTTGATATTTGCGATTTCCTTTTTTCAAATTTGATTTTGTTTCTTTGATTCGATGGCATGATTTGTGTGTCAATACTTCCTTTCCCTATTTGATTTGGAGCATGAAGTTGCAGAATGTATTCAATTGATTCTATTTTTTGGTGTGAGATTGAAGCACTGGACAGTGCCCTTCCAGACACCATGCCCGCTAGGGTTCTTATTGCATCCTCCTCACTCTTGATCAGGCCCCCCCAGGTTTATGAAATGCAATCACCTCCAACCCTCCTTGACACAATCGACTGCCACTTCTCCTAGAAAAGTCACAAGCTTTGTGTCAATGTCACTTAAAGGTGGTGCTATTAAGAGGTTACCTGGCTTTTTTCTTGCCAAAACTTCTGATGTAGGCATTGTCCCATCAGTTTTACCTGGTCATCCTAGAAACCTGTACTACTGGAATAACTGTCTTCATGATTGTTCTCACTTCTTTCCTTTCATGTTGGAAACGTCTTGATTGTTCCTTTCTTGCTTAGCCTTTGGCATATCACAAGCATCATATTTCTATTATATTTATACATGTCACAATATTGTCTATGTTATGGGGACTCATATTTTCTGGCATTAATAATTACCAGCCATTGATTTGATTATTTGAGGTGGGCCACTGCCCCAGAACCATCAGCAATTTTCAAGACAATCAAGAGACTTGTTCAGAATTATGAGATGCCATGACATATATATATTTGTTGTAATTAACATTCTTTGTTTAGAAGCTCAAGTAATTGTGTAAGTAACAGTGAGTTCCACAGCAATTAAATAATATGAACAGTTTGACATATTTCAAGTAGCATTAGGTATATAAGTATTTTGAAGGTTACTTATTGACTACCCAAGTTGCACTGATACAAACTGTTACAAATGTTAAGGTATTGATACTGACATAATTAATGTATGGTAATCAGGTAATGTGTCCCCTTTTCTAGCATAGAACATGTAGCAAAAGACATTGATAGTATAATCCCATATAAATATTTTGTTGATCCATGAATTGGTACGCCAAATTTGCCAGCATGTTCATAAGGTTTTCAATTGTACACTTCTTTTGAAGAAAACTGAATTCCAAAGCTGAGTTAAACCTTGAATACTAAGAGACTTGTACAATAATAATTTAAACTTGAACATATATATACATTTGTCAAAATGCCACAGGATCAGTCCTCTACTGCTCAGGCATTCTAGCCCGAGCATTTTCCAGCTCCTGTTGGGCTGCTTCTTCTTGGATGTCCATGATCCTCATTTTCTTCTCATGTTCTGTTTTCATGAATTGAATTCTCTGGTTGTGTTCCACAAGTGCTAGGTCTGCAAGGATCTCTTGAGTGGTAGACATGGGTCGCTTTTGAGGGACACTGGACAGTTGGATGGCAGAAATAAATGTTATTTAAACAAAACATTTCCCTATTCAGCATTTCATAGATTATAATATCTTCACTGTAATGCAATAGAAAATAAGTTGTAATTTTCATTGGAGGTACTTTTATGGTATTGTTGATTCTTTATTAATCTACGACATATTGATCAAAAGTTCTTTTTATGTATACAGGCGCAGCTAATTTAATCCTGTCATTAATGTTGGTCACTATTACTAAATTTACTATGCTCGTGTGGTTGCTATAAAGTTGATCAAACATGGTGAAGACTCATTTGTTTTTATATCATGGTTCATTCCATCAGCTGCAAAGAAAGCTTCCAAACTAGTTACATATAATTTTGGTTAGTAACCATATAACATACCTTGCTGACTGTTTGGTCTTGGGACCAGTGTTGTTCCGCCCAGAGTTTGTAGGAGTCGCATCCAAGGTCATTTGAGTCAGTTGACTGAAATAAATATAAGTGATGTTTGTTAATTCATGAGAAGGACTCCACAGGTCCACCAACTTGTTTAGAAGCCCTGATCGAACAAGATATCTGGTATAATGAAGTAATGTAATGGCCCCGAGTGTTTGTTATGATGAGGTTTCACTGTATTGCAATGTACATATTCTCGATGCACAGACTGTGTCAGTGCAACCTTATAAATACAAATGAAATTTGTCATGTTTTTTGACAGGTGAATTTTTTTGTAGAATGATCAGGTACTGTTTAGACTAAGTATATTTAGTGGATGAAATCTATGCAGGATGCATACATATTCTTATATTTTATTAAGGTTTATAACTATAATTATATCATACCGAGTCGATGATTGAGTTCGGGAAACGGCTGAACTTGTTGGATCCTCATTCAGTTGACTGAAATAAATGTTGGTGATTTACATTAATTAATAAGCAACATGAATGCAATATAAATTATTATTTTGTAAACATTATTTCAAATGAAGCAAACATTGAGTTATATGTTTGCCAGATGAATTTGTTCGTGCAATTCTTTATATTAGTTGTACTTTTGCTTTAAGGATATTTGTCAGTTGTAATGCATGAAAGGTCCACATGTTTGTATAAAAACTGCGAATTTGTATATTTGAACTTTGTTAACCCTTTTCTTGGTTAATTTTGACTTTTGTTTGTTTTAATGGAGCTGCAGTAAGCCATTCAACTTGCCTTTCAAAGTACATACAAATATATTGGGGTGTTAATCATATCAAAATTGAAATGCATTCTCTGAATAAACAAGTAATTGTATACTTGAATACTTTTCCATTGTCCTGCAATGGTAGAATATTACAGAAGATCGAAATTAGAAAGGAACGGGTTCATCTGACATGTAGTATTGGATTTGTGTAACAATTACCTTTTCGTCTGGGACTGTTCGTCTAGGTTATCCTCAGAGTCTGGGGAGGCTGGTAGGGTCGTGGAAGGCCTGTGAAAGTTAAACAAATGATACTTAATTAATATCTACAGATAAACCCACTATTCCCTTACATAATAATTACCTTAATCCGGAAATGAAACATTGACAAAGGTGTCTGTTTGTATGTGTAGGGTAAAACCCTGAAACAACAAGATATCTGATATAAAAGGAAGCATACAAACTAGTTTTAGATATATGTCATTTTGGTTTGTAACCATATAACATACCTTGCTGACTGTTTGGTCTTGGGACCAGTGTTGTTCCGCCCAGAGTTTGTAGGAGTCGCATCCAAGGTCATTTGAGTCAGTTTACTGAAATAAATATAAGTGATGTTTTGTTAATTCATGACCATGTTTTATACAGTGGTACCTCTTTACAATGAGCTATGTTATAACGAGATAAGTCAAGTGACATAGAGAAGAACTCCACAGGTCCACCAACTTGTTTTAGAAGCCCTGATCGAACAAGATATCTGGAATAATGAAGTAATGTAATGGCCCGAGTGTTATAATGAGGTTTCACTGTATTGTAATGTACATATTCTTGATACTCAATGCAAACTTATTAATACAAATTAAATTTGTCATGTTTTTTGACAGGTGAGTTATTTTTTAGAATGATCAGGTACGGTTTAGACTACGGTAAGTATATTTAGCAGATGGAATCTACTCAGGATGCATACATTGTCTTAGTTATATTTAATTAAGGTTTATAACTAAAAATTATATCATACCGAGTCGATGTTTGGGTTCGGGAGACGGCTGTCTGGTATCCTGAACGTGTTGGATTCTCATTCTGTTGACTGAAATAAATTGTTGTGATACATGAGTGCAATTTACGCATATATAAACATATTTCCAGTTTGAGTTGTTTGCATGGGAGATATTTGTAAGATGTTTGTAATAAAAAATCTAATTTGTTTATTGGAATTTTTGTGAGCACTATTCTTTATTTTTAAATTTTTGTTTGTTCAATTTTCATGTCAACATCCATATAATACCAGTAGGCTAATCATATAAGAATTGAAATGTATTAGCCCAATAAAGAATGAATTTTATACTTGAACGTCCTAAATACTTTTCAATTTTGTACAGTAAAATGTTATAAATACAGTTCCTGCTTTATGAAAATCCAAATGCAGAAAAGGCACGTTGATTTGTGTAACAATTACCTTTTCGTCTGTGACTGTTCGTCTAGGTCATCCTCAGATGCCTTGGGGTCAGGGGTGGTTGGAGTTGTGGAAGGCCTGTGAAAAATGAACAATATGAACAACATTCAAATAGTGAATAAGTGTATACATACTTGTATGTGTGTGTAAGCTGTGGCGTAGCTACGGGGGGGGGGGGGGGGGGGAGGGGGCGTGCCCCCAATAATTTTGAAAAAACAATAGAAAACATAAGGGAGAAAAAACAATGAAATGCACAAGTGTGCACCCCAATAAATTTGCTTGCCCCCACCCCCTCCCCCCCAAAAAAAAAATCCCCCCCAATCAGTCTGACCACGCTATGCCACTGGGTGCATGACGTCAGTGTGTGTCTGTCTGCATGAATGTGAGTTATGTTTTGTCATGCAATCTTCGGCATAATGTAGGGGAATATGTAAAAGTAATACTTTATGAAAACAAAAACACTAATACCTAAACATCAAATAAACCAAATAAAACAAATATATACAATCTAAAATTATCATGACCATACACATGATTTTTGCCATTATTCCTCAATATAATCCTTTCATAATAATCATTCATGCATTTTCCTTTTTCCTTTTTCTTTAAAATGTTTGCATATTATAGGAAAGGATCATGAAATAACGTCTAAGAATTCAAGAAAAACAAAAAGGGAATACAAACTATTCCTAGAATTGATGACAAAAAGAGTTTGTAAACAATGGAAAATTGGTGCAGATATCGATAGCTTTGGGACAGTAACTTGTCATTTTATCTGTTATAGGATGTCTTGAATACACTAGATCGACGTGGTTCTGCTTTTGTTAGTTTTAATGTTTGTCCTTGTTACAAAATTGTACTGTCAGTACCCCATCTACGTGAAGTTGGGAAATAAAATTGTCTGCGCACGCATCGATGTCGCAATATAAATTGTTGTTACGATATCAGCTGGCCAGGTACTAAAAAGTACTGTTTGAAGTTGAACAGAATGCTGTGATAACATATACATCATGATAGCAGATGCCAGTTACGGACTCAGATGATATTTGTACTACATTGGGAGGATATTTGGTGAGTTTGCGTATATTTTTGAATTCGAATTTAGCAACATTGCTTATCAAGTTTCAATAAAGCAGTTCATACTATCTTAGGTAGATGTGTACTTAAAATCGTATCTTCATGACACAAATTGTAATACGTGGGACAGTTCAAACCTTTTTATGACTCTGGTAGTGATGGCCGATCCAATCAAAGAATATGAACTTCGAAGTTCTTTTTGTAATGTATCCTCTACACATTTTCTTCTTTTTTTAAAATTATGATGAATACCAATACCATTGTATAATGTTTGTTATCATTATGTATGTTAAATTTCTAGAAGATTAGATTTCTTACTGTGTTGATGGACTGCTGGTTTGTCCTGTCAGAAAGTCCAATACTCCGACTGCCTTGTTGTTTAGAGCAGCATCGTCGTCGTATGGGAAGACCTTGTTGTATGCACAGAATTCTTTCTTAGCCGTAACCTGTACCCTACCCTCTTCCACAGTTGCTGTTTTTGTTGCAGGCTCCACTTGCTGCCATATCTGGCATCAAAATCAACAGAGATATTTTTCCAAATTTCATTCTTTCTCTCCTGATGGGCATTGTTAGTTTTCTTTAAACTGAGAACATCTTTCTCATTCTCAATTAGTTCCAGAAGGAAGTCTCTTTCGCACGCTTGCCAATTACCTTTCGGTTTTTGTTTGCCCTTGGCTCCTTCCATCATGCTACTGCTAGTGCTAAGTGAGTGTGTACTGATTACTATACTGTGCTGTGATGTGATGAGTGTACATTGCATGGACAGCATAATATGCTCTCATGCATGTTGGCATTCCACATAAAACAGGACATTATATGGACCCAAGAATTATGTTTTTATATGCCTATTTGAAAGAGTAAACTCTCACAAAAAAAGAAAGGTATTTACAATGCAGCTTTACAGTGCATGTAAATAATTGTTCAATGAGGGCGCCCTTGAAATGTATTTTAGGGTAAAAATGGACTTGGGCTTTGGGCTCTGGGGAGCCTGAGGTATTCTGAAAGCTGATCTAATCAGTTGACCATGGGAACCGACTGGGTTGTGTACAAAGTCTATGGGGATTTCATAAACTCGTAAGGAACGGGTTAAGATCATCTTTTCCTAAGATAGATCTGCAATATTGGTATACTGTAAGAACAATCTTGGAACAATCTTGGAATGAACAAATAATATGAGCTATGTACATGTTATGATACATAACAGTAATCAACATCTTGATGGGTGAAAATACATTTATCAATAGATCAATAAAATCATATCACGTTTACATGTTGACAGGTTGCTAGGGAAATGCTGTCCATGCAACGTACACTCATCACAGCGCAGTATAGTTTTACAGTACACACTCATGGAAGGTACAAAGAAGCACCATATGTGACCTTACACCACAAAACGACCAATAAGTCGCGAAAACTGATTTTGCTGATATTCATATAACATTAAAATAGAAGCAATTACCTTTAAGATGGTATATAATTTGTCATAATTGGACTAAGCGAACCCTTTCAAAATGAATGCCAAAGATTTGGAATATGGCTGGTGCATTTTTTTAAATAAGGGAGAAACGGACCATTTAAAAGATCTGTGTCTATTCATGGGCTGTAATAATATCACATTTATTAAATTAAAAAATAATATTTTAACATGATTTCTGACGCTCAAAATTTCTCAGAAGGTAGATTAAGATATGCTTATTCAGGAAATACCAAAATCCTAAATCTCATATTTTGAACAAAATTTGACTATTTTAGCTTCTAAAAGAAAAACTACCACAGCGACATAACGGTCGTTTTGTGGTGTAAGGTCACATATGATCTACTCTGGGAGTGCACTGCATGTATTGACCGCCTTGAAGCCAGGGCAGGTGGACAAGAGTGGATGCTTGGAGATAGAAGAGGGTAGGTAGTCTACATTCTTCATTTGCAATTCTTTTTTTCACCTTAATCATGAAGTTTCTTTTTTGATGGAAATATGTATTTCTTTTAAAACTTTAGGAATGTTCATTTGTTAATGAAATAACAATGTACATTAAAGGGACTTAGTAACATTGTCCAAATCCTCAAAATAAAATTTTCATTCTAGTGGTTCCTTTATACCTTGTTGTATTCGTATTAACAATAAAATCATGGGACAGCTTTCGGTTTTTCAAATTTCCCTTTCATTACAAAGATATGTATGATTGAAGTATTCAGATAAGAAAATCTCCGGGCGAGATTTTCATCCCTGTACAAAGTGAATGCAGTGAGTTGGTGAATATCACCCAATATCACTTTGCATTTTCGCTCATTACTTAGCCATACATTGTCCATTTGACTTGAAATTTTCACACAATACCCTGTGGACATATGAGATAACAACAATATACATTGCATCAACCATTCATCAGTTTTTGCACATCTCAACAAAGTTACTAGATCCCTTTAAAGGGATAGATCCTCTTTTGCAAGCCAAAATTTAAAAGTTGTGAGGTTATTAACTTATATGAAAGGAAATGTCATTTAATAGCATGCCTGAAAAAATTATGTCTTGAGATCTCTTTTTCGTGGAGGTATAGACCTAAAACTGATTAAACTGAGGGATGGAGGTTTAATGGGTACATACGTACTTTCGGCCGGTGAGTAAGTTCGTACACAGATTTCTCGGAGTGCCAGATCGGTATGCATGACCCCTATGTGATCTGCACTAGCTAAATGACCCGCGCATAAGTACTAATGTGTGAGCGTTTACCAAGCAAAATACCCAAACATCGCTTAAACTGACTACATGTAATTATATATTCTTTATTTTGTTGATCTTTTTCCGTGACATACGTTAACAAATGTTAAAGTTTAGACATGTATACCAGGGTACGTCACTATGTCTACACTCTACTGTCTTGGTTGAGAATGCAATTAACAATTATATTTTAATCAACTCTCTATTTCATACAATTTATCAACTGCTGGGCATGAGTGATTGTTTTCTTCTTATTATTCCCCATTTCATCATGCAGTGGTTTGCACTTTTCAAGGATAACATACAATGGGACTATATATTCTCTTGAATTTCAGTGTGCTTATCTGTTTATTTTCTTTTCATTTTTCTTTCTTTCAGGGAATCAGTACTATTCTAGAGGAAACATGTTGATGAGGCTCAAATGGCACGGTCATCTGTTTGGCGAGTCAAAAACGGATGGCAGAAGCTGTTGCAAGACCAGCAGGAACCATGATGGAAATCAACCCCTGTAAGTCCTTAAAGAGCAATGCAACTCAAGAATAGAGTTAATCCTACTTGATACATCGTAATATGCCTTTGTATTACATAACTCTGACTCAGATTTCTGCTTTGGGAGAAATATGTGAAAACTCTATCGGGTTTACCACTATTCATGCGAACACTGGAGGCCGCCATTATTACGGTCTTACGGACTTACGGTCAGTGATATTCGACTCGATTCATGCAAATACATTTACAAAGTTGATTTTAGAGATGAATCATTTATATAGATTTGCTGCTTGGAGGTAGAGGGTAGGTATACTAATTCTTTATATGAAAACATGTATTTGTTATCTTTCCTTAATCCTTATTCCTTGTTATACTTTGGACAATCTGTAACATTCAAGGAATGTTCATTGTAGAAAAGTTGCACTGCATATTTTTGTTTGTAATTTCTGTATATAAGCTAATGTGTTTTGAATTTTAGTTCACAAATGTTTCTAATATCTAAATTCAACTTGATTAGTTTTGCTGTAAAGTGTTCCTCATATTTTTGTACAAGTGACACAAGATATCATTGCTGATTTTGTGTACAAAACATCCAGTGTATCCTCTATAGTATTCACCCCCAAAAGGTTTTATTGTAATTATTTATATTTTTCTCTTCCCCCCCCCCCCCCCACCCCTCCCCTCTCTCTTAATCCCTTTCGATTTTGCAGGTATACATTCTCTCCATGATGCCATTTTTTCGCTCTGAAGGTGAACCACAGATGCCCTAGCTAACACTCTTAACACTGCCCACAAAAAAAGGGAGATGCAAGGAGGTTCCGCGCCTCAAAAATGTGTTGTGGCTCGCTCGTTTCTATGAAACAGGCCGTTCATGGAGGAGATATGTTGTCCAAATGTCCCAGTAGTTTTCCGCAACAAGTATGTGAAGGTATATATGAAGAATACGATATTTAAGTTCTTCAAGCAGGTTTTTCCAGCAATGTGACATTAACGCTGGCAACAAGTCAGTTAATAACTCATTAGCAGGTAGTAATAACTATTCCTGCTCTGAGGCATGATCACGATCTCGATAACCATCTCGAGCACGATCTCGATCACCCTGTGCGGCGTACGAAGTTCGATCAACTTTCTCAGGAGCACGATCTCGATAACCATCTCGAGCACGATCTCATAACGTCAGAATCAAATTTTTGAAAATCTGCCAACATGGTTTTAAATTTGTTTCTCTTGATCTCTTTATTGAATAATCATTTTAACCAAACATCACATTCACACTTTGTTGGTTGATAAAGAGAAGGTCGTTGAGTCAGTTTAGTTCATCAGAGATAATTGTTCTCTTTTATATTTAATTAATATTTCAAGAAATGAGAACATGCAAGGTGGTATGTGTATCTCGATTTAGCCAAAACTCGACTTCACATCCTTCTTACTCTCACCCCACAAATTGTTGATAAAAAAGTGGTTGAATGTGAGGTGTTTTGAGGGCGCTCTCTCGTGTTAACAGCTGCTTTTTTAATCAAAACCACCCTGTAACTTAACCGTGGATGTTTTATTACCATTTTGGTAATTATGAACTCTGTAGGCTTTCAAGAACACAGTTCATTGTGAAGTAAATGGTGGATATCATTTAAGATTTCACATAATATGAATTATTATTTGCATTGTATATATTTCATAGACTACTGATTGACTGTGATTAATTGTGCTGATACAATTTTTTTGTTTGTACATGTACTTACATACTTGCTTACTGTGTGCAAAAAAAAAACTTGCATTGAACATTTAGCTCATGATCTGAATTATGTAACAATCCAATTCGAGTGTTATGTTTTATCTATGAATAATGACAACATGTTCATGTCAAATTCCACAGCATTAAAAACAAAATTTAAAAAGTATATTTCTTTGAGGTAAACAAGTTGTGATTCTATTTGTATTGTGCATAATTTGAGCTTTGAATATGAATAGATTATATTTAAATCTTTATATTTATCAATTATACTAAACAGAACAAAAAGTAAATTCCCTTAACAATTATGTATCATACAAAAATCAAGAAGTAGTTGACAATTTAAAAAAAATAGTTATGCATGTACAGCTATGAAGTACATTTGGATATAATCAGAGATATTCATGTCTTCATTGTTGTGAAATATCACATGCATATCAAATGCATTGATTATGGTTTTTGAAAAATGCTGTTTAAAACTTATTTTTTTGTTATGGAACATGTGATTCAATGCATTTGTTTAGATTGTATAATAGTACAATTTTAAATGTCTAAATTGTAAATGAACAACAGTTCTGAAGAAAGAAAAAAACATTTGTCTTTATGTTCATGAGGTAATAATGTTATCTTATATTTTTACACATGTTTTTCCTTTCTACTATTATAGTTTTTGCCTGACTGCATTTGAAACAATATTTTGCTTTAAAATCATGAGGGGTTACTTGGGGGTGGGGGGGGGGGGGGGGGGGGTGGGCTTTCTTTTTGTGCTAGGGTGTTTGATGCCCCTTTGACAGTATTTGCAATTTAATGTTCTAGATTAAATTAAAAAGGGATCACAATATTTAAGATTTGTAAATATAATAACCTATATTGTGTTGAGTTTTGTATCATTTACTTGTCAAGAAAAGGTGTTTGTATAGTGGTTATTGTATAAAATAAGTGAAGTCACAGAGAATGTTCATGTAATAAAACTATAATATGCATGATTATTTGAATTTTCTTCATCCATTTGTGTGTATTTCTAGATTTTCTTTTTGCTAATAGAGCTATACAGCCTTCCAGAACCCCTATAAAGCTCTAAAGGAAAGAATATTTAATCAAATATCTACCGACCTACTAAATGCATAATAAAATATTTAAAAATAGATATCAACTAAAATAAATATATGTATGTGTCTTACTGTCCCTTTTTGAGGTGTTTGTGTGTGTGTGCATGCATGTATATTTTTTATAAATGTTTGTATTTATGTGTGTGTGTGTGTGTGTGTGTGTGTTTGCATGGTGTGTATGTGTGCGTGTATTTGTATAAACGTGTTTGTATTTACGTGTGTGTGTGTGTTTGCATGATTGTGTCCGTGCATTTATGTCTGTTGCATGGTATTAAAAAAATACACTAACACTAAGTAATGTAATAAACTCATTAAAAGCAAAAACACAACTTATCCCTAAGAAAATACACAAACAAAAATTCACAAAGTAGGTTATACCAGATAAGTGAGTCCAATTAATTAAATTTGAATTTATTTCCACAGTTGTTTGCGTGTGTGCGTGTATGTGTGTATTAATGTTTGTGCTTACGTGTGTATGAGTGTGTATTTGCGTATATATATATATATATATGAGTGTGTGTGTGTGTTTGCGTATTATGATTGTGTATTAAGTAATTCTGTATGTTAAATCGTGAAACATTCCAGAGGAAATGAAAACAAAAATATGGTTTTGTTATGAAGAAAAGAAACAGATATAACAAGCAACTTCCAGTGAATAGTGAGTAATATTCACTTGTAAATAATTTTCTTCAAATACTAAAGAAATGGGTCATAATCAAATCTTAATTCAAAACAAGCAAACTTGTTGAGAAAGGATCCAAGAGAAAGTGGATAAATCAACGTCAACAAATGTGGCGCAGATCAGATATTAATAAATAAATCTGTCTTGATCACATCACATAGTCCTTCTTTTCCTTATTTAGTTTACACTTGTTTGTTTTGACATATTAGTAAATGTTGTATACTATCCATCTACGTGAAGTTTGGACAAGGATCGGCGGAGGGAACAAAAAACCGTTATGGAGATAACGCAGTGACGTAGTTGTGTGGTTCACAAGTATAACACAATTGTAAGTACGTGGGACACGTGTAACACTTCTGTGACGGCGCGCTGGTTTTATTCGACTCGATTCATGCAAATACATTTACAAAGTTGATTTTAGAGATGAATAATTAATATTATTTATCAGAATGCTCAGTAACATCTCCAGATTGTACTGAAATTGCTCAGATCAACTGTTTTTTCCATTATTTACATTTAACCGTGGTCTGTAAAAATAATATCAAAGGGTCTGCAGGTTAAGACTAGATTCACGAACCGCGGACTGTGGAATTGAAGGTTTGTGAAATCTTTCGTTTCTGAAACGGAATGGAGGTCTGTCCTCAGTCCGAGGATTGTACAAACCTTAGACTGAACAAACCCCGGTTCGTCACAGACTTCCTTTGTGAATACGGGCCATTGAGTACAGAAGCCATGACGTCATAAAAACACTTTTTTCGAATTTTCAAATTTGGACTTCATTTTCAGAAAGAGCATAACAAATAATGTCCAAATACCGAAAATCAAAGGAATACATGTAGGTTACGTATTGGCTGAGATATGCCCATCCGAATGAATTTTACTTCAATGGGCAATCAGTGTTATAATGCACTGGTTCCTAAATTTAGGAACCAGTGCACTATAACACTGATTGCCCATTGACCAAAAAACTCATTCGGATGGGCATATCTCGGCCAATACGTAACCTATTCCTTTGATTTTTGGTATTTGGACATTATTTGTTATGCTCTTTCTGAAAATGAAGTCCAAATTTGAAAATTCTAAAAAAAATGTTTATGACATCATTTATGACATCACACTTCACCACTCTATGTATACACAGCCAATATGAAGTGACACCACCGGGTATTGCTTGCCCCGTTTCATAAAACACTTGCAATTATTGGAACTACCATGGCAACAGCTGAAATGCTCCATGCTGATTGGCTGTTGACCTAATAGTTACAATAATTGGACACTTATAACAATTGCAAGTGTTTTATGAAACATGGCAATGTCACACATTTTCCATACACCTCACTCAGCCAAAATTTTGATATAAGGCTCATTGAAAACATATATATGTACAAATTCAAACTACATCACAAAGTCAAACTGACAAAAGTTCCATTTCATGATTTTAAATACCAGGATCATGTTTATTAGTTTTCTTTGACTTTCAAAACAAGGAGGCAAGCAAAATGATACAGCAGCTAGTAGTTTAATACACATTCATATAAAAGCTTCAATGACATTTGTGACCCAATCTGACAGAATGAGTTGGTGTGTTGACTGTCGCAACAGGTCATCAGTGAGTAAAGCACAAACAGTAGTAATAATAATAAAAATACTTGATTTATATAGCGCCTAATATGATTGATAATCATCTCTAAGCGCTTTACAATGATATTATTACCCCCGTCATAGGATACAATGCAAACCAGCACACATAGTGTGCACCATTTCCACTCCCTGGGGAGCATTCCTGCCAAGTGGCTTCTGTAGAAACTATTTCACTGGTTATACTTCAAAATTTGTAGAAGAATCACTCTTAGGGTCAAAATTTCAACTTTGCAGAATTCAATACTTTTGTATTTCATCTTTCTTTAAATCTGAACATTTCAGCCCTTACAGATTACAAAATTTTAAATTAAAAATCTAATGTGATTAATTGATGAATGTATTACACAACTCAAACCGACAGAGCGGGTCAGATTTACATCTTCATAGTGTTATTTCTTACTTTGCGTAGGCCCTGATATACAACAAGGTGAATTCAGTTGGCGCAAGGTTTTGACAAATCAGTGGGTATATTATAGAGTATACACTACATCATCCTACCATATTAGATCCAACATAAATGTCTCAGCTTTATATAAAATGTTTCAACAAACAAAAACAGCAACATGTAAAGCACATCAATCAAGTGTGTTATTTCCATGTAGAGTCAGTAAAACATACAGCAAATGTATATGTACAGTATGATACACCCTAGTTCCTTTTCACACTGGGCATGTTGAGTTGAGCACAATCGTAATTTTCAACATTTTCGTGGTTCAAAATTAATTATTTTTTGTTAATGTTCAGCAAAGAAAAACATTTTAAACATTTGTTAATTAACATTGCCCAGCTGCAGTCGGGCAAGTAAACTTTGGCAGTAGAGAAATTCAGTGGCCCCGAAGCTCAAGTTTTGATGACTTGGCTGGGCCAGCAGGCCTGTGCCAATTTTGAGCTCTGCAGACTACCTCATGCAGCATATAATGTAAACTTTTTGGCACTTTGACTAACAGTTTACATAAATGCTATTTCCTACCTGCGAAAATGCCCAGATCTGGCTTTTTCATGTAATTTCCCACAATTTTAAATTTCTTTCTATTACCTACCTGCGGCAAAAATGGTCAGGTCTGTCTATTTCGCCACAGTTTCAAGCTACTTATGTACTCATGTACCACCCTAAGTTGAGGGCCCTGTTTCGACAAATATTTCCAACTGTTGTAAATGTCCAATTAACTCCTATGGCAACAGCTACATGTATAGTGTTTCATGTCAATTGACTGTTGACATGGCAGTTACAAGAATGATACATTTACAACCAATGGGAAAGTATTACGAAACGGGGCCCTATGGCCGGTATTCAATTCCATACTTAAGTCAAAATTTACCTTTAGTAAGTAATTGAGATTTTATTAATTCATCAACTGAAAATCTTACACAATTTTTGATGTCATAATGTCTTCAAATATTACATTTAGATTTTGTTTTACTGAAAAAGTAAAGTAAAAGTTAAAAAAAGTTGAGTTCTCAGCCTAGAAAATGCCAAGTAAATGTATTACTTAATTTAAGTATCTAATTGAATATCAGCCCTGGTAGTATCTTTACAGGCGTTTTTAGCCTAAATGTGATAGCCAGAATCGCCAATGTGTGCCCTATCGAATGAGCTATAACATGTACTTCACAATACCACAAGTCTTTTTGTCTACAATATTTACAATATTTAGCTACTAGTAATGACATAACATTCCTACTGTATCTTTTACAAGCTATGCAATAAACAAACCCTTACCCTATAAACCTAGAAATAATTACTTAATACGTGTTCTAGTTACTAGCTTTCTATACCTCTACGTTTACAATCTGAATGCAGTTATACTAAAGAAATTAAATTTCTTGATTTCTATGCATGCACATTTCATGCATATAATAGTAAAAAGTTTTTTTTGTTTTTGTTTTAGATTTAATCTGAATAATACAGAACCATGCAACATTTTTATACAACGATAAATGTTTTCACAAAAACAAGACAAAAAATATATACAGAGATTATCCAATGAATCAGTGCGTCAATACGTTGGAAGATGGCGGTTACATTCAAGATGTTTTCTTTTTTTCATATTTCAAGTAGCATTTCTCTTAATATAAATGAGGTAAAATATATAGTTGCATAAATAAACAAAAATGGGTAAAAGAAGTGAACATGGTGATAACGATGCATTCAAGACACTCCTTACGGAGGGTCCATCATTAGCATTTAAGCGAGAGCACAGTCCCATACATGCACTTTCACGTTACTTCATGTTCATATGAGCCTCACTGTCATATACACGTACAGTTCAACAGCCAATACAAAATATGTTGCAAACGGTTACCGCAAACTTTCTAGAATGGTGAACAAGTATTTCTTATAAATTATTGATGGGAAGTTACAATCCTTATAAATTTAAACCAATAAATACCTTACATCCATTAATAATACCAAAATACCACCGGGAAGCATGCATACGTATGTACTTCAGTCTTGGTTAACTTAATGCAGCAAATATCAAAAACGTTAAACGTTTTGGTAGATTTTGAATTCTTAAGTGAATAGAAAGTTACAATCCTTGAATTTTGCATAAAATATGAATATCAAAATACCATGTTTAAAATCAGAACTCTTGGTGAAAATCATACAAATGTAAAAATTGTTGTCTGTATCCACATAACATATACAGTCAAACCTGCCAGTAAAAAGCATTCAATATTGAATAGAAAAATCATTAAATAAGGTAAATAGAAATGAAACCCAGTGGAAATCATTCAATATTGAATAGAAAATCATTAAATAAGATAAATATGCTGATTGTTTGAAATTATACAAGATCCAATTTTTGATAAATATGATAAAATTTGACACATCGTTGGATAAGAATGAAAAGCTCAAGCTGTACAATAAGACTTTGTGAGGTATTCAACTAATAAGTTGATTTGGTGGTGAATGAAAGAATACCTTTTAAATTAAATGCTGAATATAAGTGACAAAAAAAATGATATTTAACGTGTAAAGGCAGCATAAAGGACAACTATTAAAGAAATTGATTACAGAAAATTAAACAAGGTTCAAATTTGAAGTGGATTGATAATCAATAATCATAAAATAGCCTTTGTAAAGCTTGAGAAAGAATTTGGATCTGGTGATAAATATAAGAATAAATTATAGTATGATGGACTTATGAATTGCATAACATATATTTATAAAAATAGGGAAGCATAGGGTGAACATAATATTGGTTATCGAAAGTAACATTGTTTTTGTTTGAATAACACATGAAAAGCAAGCACGTAAAAAGACTTTGTCTCAGTGTAGAACAATAAAAGTACAGATCTCCAGTTGCATAATGAGTTGCAATTAATCTCGAATCAGAAAATGTGCCTAAATGCGCAAATCTGATTGGCTCAAATACGCATATTTTCTGACTTGCAATCAATCAAAACTGCACGATTAATTGCAACTCTTTTTGCAACACCCCCAGAACTACTACTACTATTCTGAAAATAAGTTTATAAACTTTATAAGCCCAAATCCAAGGTACTATCCAAGGTATTGTCTAAAATAATAATGCAATACATTTGTATCGTTTAAATGATCCTTTAGCACGTTACACTATGATTGACACGAATAGCACTTGCAGTTGAATATATTTACATTTAATTGAGTTGCTTTGCAAATATATTCTGTATTATGTGACCTTACACCACAAAACGACCAATAAGACGGGAAACATTATTTTTCTGATTTTCACATGACATTAAAGTATAAGTCATTACCTTTAAAATGGTATATCATTTGTCATATTTGGGCTAAGCAAACCCTCTCAACATGAGCGCCAAATATTTGGAACATGGCTGAAGCAATTTTAAAATATAGGAGAAACGGGCTGCTTAAGAGATCGTGTCTATTCAAGCGCTGTAATCTGATCATTTTTATTTGATGAAAAGGCATATTTAAACATGATTTCTGACGGAAAAAATTTCCCAGAAAGAAGAGTACCATACCCACATTCAGGAAATACTAAAATCCTGAACCTCATATTTTTAACAAAATTTGAGTATTTCATTTAATAATAGAGAAACTACTACAGCGATTTAACAGATGTTTTGTGGTGTACGGTCACATATTTGTATTTTTAGTACAACAAACCAACACATGCAGCAATCAAATAGGGTTGAATCTCATAAAAAAGTCATGCCATTTCTGACTTTGTTTTTTACAGTGAGAAGAAAAGATTTTCTTTAACCCTTACTAGACTATTGATTGTGGTTTCACGTGTAAAATGTATTAATTCTTTTAAAAGCTAATAAGCACACCAATAGCACAAAGAATAGTTTCATCAAATATATGTCAATCCATACTCATAAATATGTTACACATTTAAATAAACACGTATGAATGAATTTGAGACATTCAGTTTATATTAATCTCCCATTTCCAAACGTAACATTGTTGTGTATTTACAATTATTTCATTTTCCATGCCATTGATTGACTTCTTTATAGTTCTGTGCTATGCTGTGTCTTAATACAATTCTACATCAAGTTCTCCACACTACTTTCACATGCTGTGTGCATCTAGTTGTTTTTAAAACCTATCTATGTGGTATTGCATAATTTGGGGGTAATGGAAGTAAAAAATAATCTATGTTCATTTTTAAATACAAACCTTTAGGGAATAGAACCAGGGCTTGCCTTAACATTTTTTTTTTTTCTTTTTTTTCTTCTGGTGGACTGCATGGCCACCTCAAGTTTCAGGTGGCTCATTGGATCTTATGGTGACCATAATTTGCATCAATTTTATTTCAACATCATTATAATGATCATCATGTTTGAATTTATAGTAGCCCGTCGAAACACCTTTTACGATTTCAGGGGATCTGCCAGCATTTCTTGTGGCCATTGAAACCAGGGCCACTGCATTAAGTCAAGCCCTGAGAACCTAAAAAAGTATCTTATTTCCACTAAATTCAGACATTACTTAATGTCTATGACTATAATGGGATAATAATAATAATGTTTCAATATATATAGCGCCTAATATGATTGATAATCATTCTTAAGCGCTTTACAATGATATTATTACCCCGGTCAAAGGATACAATGCACACATTGTGTGCACCATCTCCACTCCCTGGGGAGCATTCTTTCCAAGCGGCTCGTGGGCATTGAGAAGATCGTTCACATAAAGGGATAGTGTCTTTACATAGTAATTTCACTCAATTTAATACTGGAATTTGGTGCCATCTGGCATTCATTTCAGTTTAGAAATTACAAATAAAATTACATGATGTGCTAGGACCTAACATATCTAGCCACACCTATCTAAAATCATGCTACAATATTTTATTCTACATGTAGGTGGATAATTTATCCACATGCTAGAATCTGTATGGAAATTTTGTTTTTGTTATCCAGACATACATACAATATTTCTCAAATAAAACTAGTTGCTGTAACCAGAACAAGGCTAGGATAAATGTTCTAGTCATTTAGAATGACAATTTTTAGTAAAATTGTGAATACATTATAAATAATATGTTATTCTCACCAAAGATCAGTGTCATGCAAATCTGTTCATCTTTAAACACTAGTCCTTTGATAATGTGACTACATGCTGTGAGAAGAGAGTGATTCTTTCCAAATAAAAACTAGCTGTTACCTGGGACAAGTCTAAGACAAGATTTAGACAAGTCAAGGACAAGTCAAGGACAAGTCTAGGACAAGTCTAGGACAAGTCTAAGACAAGTCTAAGACAAGTCAAGGACAAGTCAAGGACAAGTCAAGGACAAGTCTAAGACATGACTAAGACAAGTGTAGGAAAAGTATAAGATAAGTTTAGGACAAGTCTAAGACAAGTGTAGGACAGGCCTAAGATCTCAGGTCTAAGATAAGTTTAGGATAAGTTTAGGTCAAGTCTAGCACAAATATAGCACGAGTCTAGGACAAGCCCTTCAGGTCATTACGGGCAATCAGTGGCGTGCAGACTTGTTGATCTTGTCGTAGACTTCGGGAAAGGCTCCAATGCAGTTCAGCTCCTTCCGAAGCTTGTCATACAGGGAGTGGTCGAACATGTCGCGGAACTCGTCGCGCGTCAAGTAGCTATCGGCATAGAGCATCTGGAAACTGAGCACATTAAACAAATAAAAACATTTATAAATTTACAATATGATAAAGCATTTTAAGGTTGGTCAAAGTTTAACATTATGCATTATGATCACCTCAACTGATAAAAGTTTTCTTTATCAAACAAAAACGTAACGAATGGAAATTCATTACAGTTTCCATACTCTCCAATTGCTACTGTTATCAAGATCTCGGATTAAATCAGATTTAACTCCTTGAGTGCCAAGCTCGCATTTTTGCGAGTTTACAATACACACAAATGCCATAGAGCATTAAAATCCCTGGCACGTTGAGAGTTAAAAGTAAAGTAAGAAAAAAAGAGAGGGTGCAAAAATGTATCCTGAAGAAAAAGAAAGAGTAAAACAAAAAAATGTAACCCAAATTTACCCTTTCCCCAAAACTTACCCATTCACTTTGCGAACATGCTCTTCGACTTTGCGTGTGGTATCCCTGTAGTGGAAGTTAGGGTTCTTGAGGTTTCCATATGCTCTGCTCTCTATGTCAAATTATTGGGAGTTGCGGTAATTCAGATACCAGAAAAAAAGGGAGGAAAAAAAAAAAAAAGATGGAAGAGGAAGAGATGGCACAACTTACCCGTTCACTTTGCGCACATGCTCTTCCACTTTGCGCGTGGAGTCCTTGAAGTGGAAGTTCGGGTTCTTGGGGTTTCCGTACGCCCCTATGTCTATGTAGAGTTCCTCCTCATCCCCCTTCGGGTGCACCATTCCGGGAAGGGAGGGGAGCTTGAAGGGGCACAGCCACAGCGGGTACATCTGTGTGGTTCAATGGCAATCAAAACAATTATTACGAGAAACAAAACTTTTCAAATAAAAGTTACCAACCTCAAAAGAAATGCAAGGTGATTTGATTAAATATCGCCTGTAAGTTGCAATTTGGTCAAAAATTGGAAAGAGTCCACCTCAAATAGAACTCGTGGACAAGCTCAGTATGTACTCTGGCAATATGGAGTCATATTGCTGTTAGTTAGACAACAGAAAAAAACGAAAGACAATATGGCTTCCGATCTTCGTATAGCTGGTACTAGAGAGAATAAGCACAAAATGTCACTCAGCATTGGGGTAATTTGTCAACAGGTGCACTTGTAAAGCCCTCTGCAGACAGAGCCGACTCGACCCGATCCGACTGGTTTCAATCAGGCTAGAGTTGTGCCCGGTCGGTCGGATCCGATTCATCGTGTCGAATTGGCCCCAACTGGCATCCGACTGTCTCTCGAATGGCAAAATGTGTGTCGCGAGGAACTGAAAACTGAGCCGATCCGAATGAAAACCAGTCGGATTGGGTCGAGTCGGCTCTGTTTGCAGAAGGCACACAACAACCTATGTATGCATCTTATGTAAAATAAGTAAAGTCAAAACTTCTGATGTTAGTTGTGTTTGGTTCAATTGTGAGAATAAAACCAAGTAACAACTATCAGCGAAATCAAACACAATATTTATTCTGGGGTTAACTAAACTATAGGGGTTAATGCCAAGCCAAGCCCAAAACTTACGTCCATTTCGTCATGGAAACACATGAGGGAGCTCTTCATGTCCTTGATGGGGACGAGCATGTCTTGTACGACGTGCTTCTGCTCGTAGAGTTGACGGATCGTCTCTCCCTGAGTCAGCTTCAGCAGGGAGACCTTTGGCGGGGTGAGCCAGCCGAGCAGGTAGCGGAAGACTGGGTGGTTGCCGAAAGGTACGATATCCTGAGACAAAAACAAAACAGGAAATTTACTTTTATTGGCTAAAAAAACAATCTGTTATAAATCAGTGAAAACAGCTCTCTGACTACATCTCCCTATGACATATTGTAAGAGAACCCTTTGGTCGGATGTTGGTTGAGCTGGCCTAACAGGTACCAGAATATTGGGTGGTTACCAAACGGTACAATATCCTGAACGAAAATGGGAGGGGGGGGGGGGGAATAAGCAATATACAAAGAGGCTCAGTGTGATTCAGCCCTCGAAATGGAAAAATAATCCTCTAAAATCAGAGCAGACCCCCTAAGCATCTACTATTAAATTAAAATACAATTAGCCCATCCATCTAATCTTTTTAAACACGACAACAAAGTAACCAAGTACATTACATGTAAATACTTGATGAACAACTTAAAGGGACTTAGTAACATTGTCCAAATCCTTAAAATCCAATTGAAATTCTAGCAGTTCACTCATACCTTGTTGTATGGGACAGGTTTCGGTTTTTCAAATTTCCCTTTCGTTAAAAAGATATTTATGATTGAAGTGTTCAGATGTCAAATTAACCAACGGATCGTCAGAACCGTGTACAAAGTGAGTGCAATGAGTCGGTGAATGTCACTATGCATTTTTGCTCATTACTCGGCCATATAACGTCCATTTAACTTGAAATTTTCACACAACAGTGACAACACCCAGTGGACATATCAGATAACAACAATATACATTGTATCAACTACTCATCGCTTTTTGCACATGTCAACAAAGTTACTAGATCCCTTTAAGTATTTTCCACTCTTGATCTGTCAGTTTCATTAGAAATGTCATCTTGTGTGAACTTTTAATTTCTTACAAAAACAAAAACAAAACAAGTTTGTAAATAAGTACCTGAATTTCCCAGAAGATGCTTCGAGAATGTCGGTGGTAGTAATGTCGGAGAGGGATGTATTCAATGGCTGACCCCGTCTTCAAGAAGGTTTCAACATGCTTGTAGAACCAAGGCTTCCAGAAGTCACCAATGCGATTAATCTAGCATACAAGAGAAATAAGAGCAGACAGTGTAAATAGTAAATCACATTTTCAACAACTGTTTCGAAAATACAGTCCATAAAATAATTTGATTGAAAACAAATATTTATGATACATTAAAAAACAAAGCATCAATTAATCAACCAATCAATCAATCAATCAATCCACCCATCCATTCATCCATCCTTCCACCAATCCATCCATCAATCGATTAATATCGATCAATCAATCAATCAATCAATCAATCAATCAATCAATCAATCAATCAATCAATCAATCAATCAATCAAACAATCAATAAATCAATCAGTCAGTCAATGCAAGAATGCATAACAGTCCATACCTTCCCTGGTTCAGCTTCATCGGTCAGGCTTCCCGTCATGATCACTCCCGTGTCTTTGGAGTACATCAGTCCCTCAACAAACTCGTTGACCTCGGGTCGTCGTGACTCCTCAGAGAACACGTTGAAGATGTCGTCGAAGCAGTGCACAGGTCTGTACTCTAGTCGCACATACTTCTTGGCAGGGATGATCTTGATGTCGGCGGAGACGAGGAAGCCGAGCGTCCCATATGACCATGGGGCCGAGTAGAACAGCTCATGGTTCTCTTTCTGGGAGGTAGATCAAATATGGAAAGAAAATAATATCACATGAAGCGTTGGGTCCCATATGATAACATGACAGTGTTCAAATCCATTTTAATGCAAGAATGTAGTTTAAAAACTAGGAATTTAAAAGAGTTTGGAATTACACCAAAAAAAGAAGTGCGCTGGTTTGTATTCCAGCCGCACATACTTCTTTGCGGGGATGATCTTAATGTCGGCGGGGATGATCTTAATGTCGGTGGAGACGAGGAAGCCGAGCATCCGGTATGACCACGGAACCGAGTAAAACAGATCACGGTTCTCTTTCTGGGAGGTAGCAAATTATGTAATGGACACAGTATCACTTGAAGTGTTTAGTTCTATGTGAGCCGTATGACAATAGAACGATAGAGAAGGACTCCCATTTTAAATCAAGATTTGGGGGGTAAGAGTTTGAAATTAAGAAGAAACTAGTTAGACCCTACAATTATGGAATGGAAACAGTATCACACGAGGTGTTTAGTCTTATGTGAGCTTTATGTGAATTTGAAATGTAAAAGAAATTAGTTACACCCTAGAATATACCATCTATTTATAGAGGTGTTGTGGCACGATCGGATAGGCGCTTGACTGCAAAGCACGGGAGGCTCGGGAGCCGAGTTTGAACCCAGATCAATGTCGCCAGTACAACACTAGTGTCCTTCAGCAAGGCACTTTATCCACATAAATAGGACTACAAACAAAAAATATATATATACATGTATATATACACTCAACCAAAAAAGTAAGTCCCCCCCTAGCATTTTTTCATATCTCAAAAAGTATTTTACCGATTTTGATCTCGCAAACGGTAATGGATGCGCAATTTCCTTACGCACAATGTGAATGGTAAATGGTTGCCATAGAATTATGTTTTTATCATCAAAAAATGTATTTTCTGATACAAAGTGCAAAAAAAAAGTTGCACTTTTAAGTTTTTATATGGCATATTGGGTACATTTGTTTATACGAGTAAGCATCTTCATTGAAGATGACCCGACACACAAATATGTTATGTAATTCAGTACTACTGCTGCCTTGCTCTTAGTGGGGTTTATATTCACTTGGTCTAATACCACTTGGTCCAATCATCAGTTCGTCTAACTTCACTTCGGCTAAACCTATTTGGTCTAATCATCACTAGGTCTAATGACCATCTAGGCAACTGCCGTTTCGTCTAATCACCAAATGGGCTAATTGTCACTTCATCTACTTTTTTTTTTCCTCATTTCGTCTATTATCACTTCGTCTAATACCAGTTCGTCTAATTCTCAGTTAGGCTACTCTTCACTTGGTCCATATGCAATTGGTCTAATTACCGTTTGGTCTATAACCATTTGGTCCAATACCATTTCGTCTAATACCATCAGGTCTATTTTCCACTTGGTCTAAAAGCAGTTCGTCTAATGCCATTTCGTCTAACGACCATTTAGTCTAATTCCCATTTGGTCTAATGACCATTTAGTCTAATTCCCATTTGGTCTAATGGCCATTTAGTCTAGTTCCCATTTGGTCTAACGATCGCCCACACAGGTCAGTGTGGGTCAATTGTAAGTCAGATCACTTGTTCTAAATGCGCAAATCTGATTGGTTTCAATTCATTGTTAGGACACTTATTGCAAAATGACACTTAAACAATGAAATGAAAACTTCGGAAAGGATTATAAAAATTCTTATTTTTGAAACAAATATCAATAAAAAACATAGAGAATTTAGATATGTTCTGTATGCAGAATAAACAGATATTGTATTCTTTTATCGATATTCATCTTCAAACACATTTCGCTTTGAGAGTCCTTGCTGAACTGATTGTTTAATGACTTTCATACTTTGAGCTAAATAACCTAATTAATATGAATGTGGAATTGAAATCTCGTACAACTACAAGCAATCATCTCGTATGTCAAAACAACTGGTATCCCCCCCCCCCCCCCCACAGGCATCAATAGTCTTACACATATCTACAACAGTCTCAAAGAAAAAAAGAAAACAATACTTTGGCAAGGACTCTCAAGTAGTTTGTCACCTATTTTCCAATGCTTAAATAAAGACAATTTGACTTTTTGACTACAGAGAGGAGCAAACATGAATCACAGGTTAACATTAAGATATTTAACAGGCATTTATAACATTAGGTTTTCACAAAATATAATTGTATTACACTCGTTATTTAGTGGTAATTTTAACTTGTCTAGTTTCGTACGGGTGCATGGGGGTGCAGCCCCTGAAATACTTCAACATAAAATAACACACTATATAACAATTAAAATGTGGTCAGACCCCCTCTTTCAACACCTATATCATATCAAACTTCCATTAGACCAAATGGTCATTAGACAAAATGGTCATTAGACCAAATGGGCATTAGACAATGTGGGCATTAGACAATGTGGGCATTAGACCATGTAGGCATTAGCCCAAGTGGGACATTAGTGGGAGTAGACCAACTGTCAATTAGACCAAACGGGAAGTTGATGAAATGGTTATTAGACGAAGTGAGAAACTGCCCATCTGGATATAGCCGAAGTGGATATAGCCCTAATGGATATTAGACGTTGTGGTATTAGACCAATAGAATATTAGACAATCTGGTGATTAGACGAAATGGCATTAGACTAAGTGGTTTTGGACCAAGTGGATATTAGACGATAAGGGTATAGCCTAAATGGTTATTAGACGAACCGGCTATTGGACCAAGTGGTTGTAGACGAAATGGGTTTAGACTATGTAGGATTAGACGAAGTGGATATTAGACGAAGTGGGTTTAGACCAAGTGGGGGTTTACCCTTAGTGGAACCATTTTTCAAAAGCATGCATTTTTTCTGAAACAATAGGCCTTTCAAAATGAAATTGTTGGGGATTAGAGTGGTTGAAGTCATGTCCTGTTTTAATCTTTATTGGAATTGGCCTAATTCAC
This sequence comes from Echinarachnius parma, assembly GCA_037951105.1. Classification (NCBI taxonomy): domain Eukaryota; kingdom Metazoa; phylum Echinodermata; class Echinoidea; order Clypeasteroida; family Echinarachniidae; genus Echinarachnius; species Echinarachnius parma. Next base: position 14,679 of record JBAMJV010003005.1, on the reverse strand, counting down.
AAATCTGTTATGTAATTCACTAATTCAGTGCTACTGCTGCATTGTTCTTAGCGGAACCATTTTTCAAAAGCATGCATATTTCTGAAACGATAGGCCTTTCAATGTGAAATTGTTGGGAATTAAAGTGGCCGATGCCATGTCCTGTTTTAATCTTTATTTGAGTTGGCCTAATTCACAAATCTGTTATGTAATTCAGTGCTACTGCTGCATTGTTCTTAGCGGAACCATTTTTCAAAAACATGCATTTTTCTGAAACAATAGGCCTTTCAATATGAAATTGTTGGGGATTAGAGTGGCCGGAGTCATGTCCTGTTTTAATCTTTATTGGAGTTGGCCTAATTCACAAATCTGTTATGTAATTCAGTGCTACTGCTGCATTGTTCTTAGTGGAACCATTTTTCAAAAGCATGCATTTTTCTGAAACAATAGGCCTTTCAATATGAATTATTGAACACTTCATTCATTGTGATGCTTATTAAAAGTAAAACATAGAGTGACATGCAATAAATGGTGCTTAAAAGTTCAGAAACATGCGTGATTCTCTTGTTATTCGTATAGAAGCTGACACAAAGCACAAAAGTGCAAGATTTATTTTCACACCTTTTGTCATAAAATGCATTATTTCGCACCAACAATGCCATCAATTGGCAGACACATACTATTCATTTTTTGCGTAAGAAAATTCCATATATCCATTACCGTTTGAATGATCAAAATCGGTGAAATACTTTTTGAGATATGATGACACACGCGGTACCCCGGGGTACCGTTGTACCCCGGGGTACCGCATTGTGTAGCGCCATCTTGTGTCCACACGAAGCACAACCGTATTGCGTTGTGTATGCAGTGCAGCGCACGATTGTATGCACGCTATACCACGGTACAGCCCTAAAAAATAAATAAATAATTAAACAAAATGGTGGATATTCGTTTGGTACCCCAGGGTACCATTTATGTCATCATATATGAAAAAAATGCAAGGGGGGGGGGGGACTTACTTTTTTGGTTGAGTGACATATATAAGAAGCTAAAAGAAGCTAGCCTCAAAAGGACTTTTTACAAACTTTTTAGCGCATTAGAAAGTTGAATAAGAATAGCAAACTTTTTCGCTGGTACCTCTGAACAGTAGACAACACTCCCGTCTGCAATGACCAGCTCAAATCCCACACAAACATGCTGGAAGAGGCCATACTTGTGGGATGAACTCTCTATTCCTACGCCCATGATAAGTCCCCCTGAAAGAAAAACAAAACATGTACATACAATTTTGTTTATTTTTCAGTTGAGAATCATAATTTAGCTAACATTTCAAAAATTGTACATTAAAATGCAAAAATTCAGTTTACCCAGTTCTTCAGACAAGTTTACATATTTGTGACAGTAATCATTTCATTCATTATTAAACGGGTAGTACAGTTTTGGCAAGGCTGAGCTTTAGTAACCAAAACCTGCACCATTACATTACAAACTAATAGTTATAACTCCACCATGCTCCAAAGGTATATATAGAAAAATTACAAACGTCTAAGTAAAAAGATTAATATCATTAAAAACTAGATGGATCTTCGACTGCGCGCAGTCGAAAATGATGCCTCTGCCATTACGCAATTTATTTATATCAAGCCCAAATCAACATGTACACTGAATTAATTCTCTCAACTCAATTTTGATGGTACTCTGTCTTTTAGATCTTGACATATCACAATTATGAGCTATATTAAAGTGACCTTGACGTTTGCCCTCATGACCCCAAAATCTAATGACTACAATTGTTCCCTAAGATAAATTCAGGTATCAAGTTGGATTGAAATCTGATATTCAGTTCTTGAGATTTCCAATCTCAAACTACTTTTACATATAATGAGCCATGTGACCTTTGACCTCATGACCCCAAAATCTAATCAGATCATCGGCCCCCCAAGATACATACATGTACCAAGTTTGGTCAGAATCTGTCAATCCCTTCTTGAGATAACGCGATCACAAGCTATTTTTGCATATATACTCCGCAAAAAAAGAAACTGGACACTTGTATGAGACCAGATATTTCGTATTCATTAACGATAAAATATATGATATTGTATATCAAATTAAAGATAAAATTACCTTCTTCAATATTCGCATGGAATCCAGATGAAATCATTCATGCATGACTTGTCACGGTCAATTAACCACACCAATGTCTGTTTTCAAAAATAGCAAAACTGGAACATCCACTCAACCATATAAATGTTGATAAGCATAATCTAAAACGCTATATTCATGAGATGGCATAATTTTTCATTACAAATGTGACCTTTTCTATCTTCATCTCAATAAAGAGTATAAATGAAGACAAATTGTGAACGTTATAGGTGTTATTTTCATCCAAAAGTAACAAAATGGGAAATTCAATGGCAAAGCTTTAGGGCAATTCCAAGCAAACGCCGTGACGGTCAGAGGGTGTTTCTCACAATGAAAGTCCAAATAACTCATCAAATCTAAATATCTAGAACCAACTTTTGATATGCATCTGTAACCACTATCCTACCAATAATTTACAATAGGCAAGAAAACCAAAATTCCCAATAAATTATTAATTATGAATATCAATATCTGCCGTAACGCCGTGACGGCAAAAAGACATGGGTTTCTTACATGCTAAGAAACTAAGTAAACTCTGTGAACTACAGGAACATTTTGCACTTTTGTCACATTGATTCTTTGTACTAGACATCAAGTTAGAACATCCAAATAAAAATGTAGAAAAAATCCAATGCTCATAGTAAATATGATATCATAAATGTATCTATGCACTGTAACGCCGTGACTGTAACACCGTGACCTCTGAATTGTACATGTTATATATATGGGAGATATTAAAGAGATGAATAATATGATATAATTTTAATGTAGTGATCCAGAATCAATAAAGAACTAGATGAATGGGTGATATAACCAAGATGCTATTAAATGATCATCCGCATGACACAAATTTGCAGCACAGCGCCCTCTATTGATCAAATAATCTTTTAGGACATAATTGAAATTCTTATCTATTTCAGAAGTTAGTTAATGGAACCATCAAATATTAAAACCAAAATACATACTTAAAGGGGACCACCAGGCAAAGGACAACACATTATTATATGTTTTGGTACCGTTTTGTGATATCAAATAGATACCCAACATTTTACAAAGGGTTGGGTAATTCATAAACAAAGCAATTAATTTCCACCACTTACGGAACCACGGCTATCTCGTGGTTCCACACGGGCCAGGCATTTGCGAGTGCGCCAATGCAATTCACGCGTACGTCAATAGAATCCCGGATGATTCGTTCGCTCTGCACAGAGCGCCGCTGGATCTGCTCGCATAATAGTCTGCGCATTCAGACCGCATGACCGCATGGCTGAGAATGGTGATGCGTTTTCCAATTATATATTTTTTTCTGAAAACATATTTTTGTGAACTTATTGAAGGAATGGAATACTAAAGATGTTACCTTTCTATAAAAAGATTATTATCTTTGGGTGGTGGTACCCTTTAAATGTAACAATGAAATATGAGACCTTTGACATCTGACCTTTGACCTTGTTTCTCAAAATAACATACAAATGTTTAATTTTTGGTCTGCACAGTGCATATTTGCAAGTGATTTGTTTCATGTAACATGATTTCAGAGTTAGTAAATGTTTGTTTTTGAATTGGTAATTATCTGAGTGACCTTTGACCTGTGCCCCAAACAGTTTCAGAAAATTTTCTTTTACCTACAGTACTCTTTCTAACATTGATTCTGGAACTTAATTGTGAGAACAAATAACAACAACAATATTTTGACCTGTTGACCTATGACCTCCCATGACCCCATTCCCTAATCAGGTCATATACTTCACTGGACGCATACCAGTATTATTATCATGTTATCCTTCAAGGATTCTCAAACTATCTTGATAATAATATAATTTTTGCATATTTGTTAGCTATGTGACCTTTGACCTTTGACCTCGTGGACCAAAATCATATCCAATAATCCGTACCTCTAAATACATGGATTGTACAAAGTTTGAACGAAATCCATCCAACGATTCTTGAGATATTGCAAAAAAAAGAACACTGATGTACAGATGCACATACAGACAGACGGACATACAACCCATACACATACATGACTCGGGTAACTTTGAGATGGAAACATTATCAACTGACCCTATTCATATAATTATAGCATGAGCAATGCCCAAGCATACCTACAAAAAATATCTTACACTATTTGATTATGTCTACTGTGTTATGTCAATGGGAATCCAGTAGGTAGCGTCACGGCGTTACACAAAACGTAACGCCGTGACCAAATTGATATTGATTATATTAATAAGTGGTAAAAGATAATGCTGCTATTCAGCATGCATATTATAGCCCTATGGGCTAATACAGAGAAAACAAAAAATTATTTCATTCCCATTCATATTTTTCCAGAAATATTAAAAATATGTTTTTAGTGTAACGCCGTGACATATTAATGATTGTAAATGAGACAGTCACTGAAGCGGAACGAAGAGCGAAAATGACGAAATTGATATTTATCTGAAAAATTGAAGCAATGATCCTATCAACACTGAAATAAAATTTTATGAAAACTCCTTTTCGCAGTTCTTTTATGCTTAATATTTAATTGAATGTTTTGTGAAAATAACTGAAAATTAATTTATGCTATATATTAACAATAAAATAATAGTTTACAATTTTTTTTTTCAAAAACAAAATACATTTTTGGAAAATTCAATCTTTTAGCTTTCATTTGATACCAAATTTGTTATGGTACAACGAATTTGAAAAATCAATGGTTATGTCAATGTTTGCTTGGAATTGCCCTTTATTAGTCAAAACCACAGTTTGTGCCCTTATTTCAGCATGAAAATGGTATAAATTCTTCTCAAGAATTATACCGTAGTCCAAAGATCTTCAAAACCTGAAGTCACCCTTGGTCAAACATTTGGGCAGTCTTTAACATGACATTTCTCTAGGTAATTATGGTTAAAATTGCAGGGGACACATGAAATAGACAAGCTTCATGCCTGTAATACAGACCAGTATGATAATGCTCTCATAACCTGGCCCTGTTTTATTGACAAATTTGTATTTCCAGAGTTTGTTCATAACAATAAAGTTGAATAATGTCATAATTTACTTGCCCCGCTCATCTTGTTTTAAGTGAAACGCTTACTATCATTTCAGTCGAATGGTGTGGTCCTCCATTGTTTTGCTATTTTTGAAAACAGACCTTGCTAGTGTTAATTGACCATGGCATTTCATGCATGAACGATTACACCTTTAAGTTATACCCTGCATGTAGAGGACTAAATTCCCTTTAATTACCCACGCCGATGAAATCGGCAGGGGGTTATGTAAAGGGTTCCGTATGTTTGTTTGTTTGTCTGTTTTTTTTTTTTTTTGTTTTTTTTTTTGTTTGTGTACAAGATAACTAGAGAACGGGTGAACGGATTTGCACCAAATTTTCAGGGAATGTTTGGATAGTGACATGGAAGAATCGATTAGATTTTGGTGATGATTGGTTGACCCCTGCAAATTCTGTGGAACCTTGAAGTTTGAGTATGTATTTAATGCACGTGTGTGCCTAAATAATATCTGCACGTTATAGGCGCGGTACGGTAACCTCGCTGAATCCAATCGAGCATGCAGCAACTAACAAGTTTAGTCCAGGTGTGCATCGCGATCGCGCGCACGGTACCATATGTTATGGTACGGTACTTTCGATTCCGGGTTAATTAATACGGAACGGAATTGAATTGCAACACGCTGATCTGAACTTTGAAGCGCCAAGAAATTGGTAAGTTTCCGAAAAATACATTTATTTATTTAATAATTATTATTGACCCGACACTAATGTGAAGATGAACAGATGTTCATTTTTACATATTGAATACATCTAGAATGGGTTGAGGCCGACGAAGGGGTAGAACAGGGCTAATGGGAGGCGTGGGTATGCTGACTTTGTCGGCCTTCTAGTTTGATATATGATAATGTACACTTTATCGTACATTAATATGAAATATTTCAACTTATACAAGTGTCCAGTTTCTTTTTTTGCGGAGTATATATAATGAGCTCTGTGACATTTGACCTCATGACCCCAAAATCTAATCAGATCATTGGCCCCCAAGATACATACAACATACCAAGTTTGGTTAGAATCCGTCAATCCGTTCTTGAGATAACGCGATCACGAGCTATTTTTGCATATACAATGAGCTCTGTGACCTTTGACCTTTGACCTCATGACCCCAAAATCTAATCAGACCATCGGCCCTCCAAGATACATACATGTACCAAGTTTGGTCAGAATCTGTCAATCTCTTCTTGAGATAACGCGATCACGAGCTATTTTTGCATATATAATGAGCTCTGTGACCTTTGACCTATGACCTCATGACCCCAAAATCTAATCAGACCATCGGCCCTCCAAGATACATACATGTACCAAGTTGGTCAGAATCCGTCAATCCGTTCTTGAGATAACGCGATACGAGAACAGGACGGACGGACGGACGGACAACCCGAAAACATAATGCCTCCGGCAACTTCGTTACGGAGGCATAAAAAGGCCATTAAAACACAAGAGGGTGCTCTCTAAAAACTTTTGTTTTCAACCATTTTTCATACAAAATTATTCATGTTATGCTTTGTTGAAATAATGATTAAAAAAAGAGATCATCATCAACAACTATTTAAACACCTCTTTTGAAAATTTTTGAAGAAGTGTAAGCATTTTCTAAAATCTTAGATTAAAAAATCTGGGGCCTAGATTCATTCCGATTGGATATATTTATTGATATTTCAGCCGTTTCTGAACCGATTTTGATCAAATAAAGTTAATTCTGTCATTAAAATTGTATGCTACCCATCAGTGCCTAAGGCCCACATATTTGTGGTTTCGTAGTCCTACACTTCAACAAGTAGAAGACTAGTTGTGTGAAGTGTACAAGAAGAAATAGCATAAATTTCTCTATTTTTAGAGCCCTATTTTGTTACTCTACCTGCTTTAGTTATTTTTTAATGATTTCTATTATTGCGTAAATCGCTATAATTTAGAAAAATCCTTAAATTGGCAACACATTGTGATATTTTAAAAACATATATTGGCATTCAAATTGGCAACTTTACGGCAAAGTCACTTCATATTTGTCTTAAATTGTAATAACTAAATATTTTCCACCTGTTTTTATGTCATTAATAGGTCAACAAAATTTAGGAGTTGCCAATTTGTAGAGGAAAACAAAGATCAATTTTGCCTTAAAATAGCTCTCGTCCTTGATGGGTTAATCAAATTTTACACTCAGTTTTTCATTATCTCACAAACAATTATTTTGTGCCCTCTGGTATACCAAAACTGAACTACCCCTTTAACAATATGGGTTTGAATTTCAGCTCAATATGAAGTGTGAGAGTGTATATTACCATACATTCCCTTCATTCCTATTGTGTAGATCAACACAGGATGTAGAATTAATGTACAAGGATGTTTACTGCATTCTTAATTAAGATGCCATTGACTATACAGTATGAAATGCACACATGTGTTACATTCACATGTATGAAATTCTCCAGATACCATTTACACATGTACTGAACATGTGTATGTACAGCATAGTATACATGTAGATCTGTTTTGAGGTCAATGTTTTCCAATTGATATAATTCTGAAAAAACACATTTCTAATAAAGCTCAGAGGCTAAAAGGGTACAATCATGTACTATAATATTCAAAACATGTACCGTAAACCGGGGTGACTTTGGCCACTTTTTGAGATGAATGTATTTTCATCAAGCATCACTTTTCAGAACAAAATTCTTATTGTTTCTAATGTAGTCCTATAGGATAATGTTTAGAATAAAAAATTAGTTCTGAAGAGTGAGACCTGATGAAAATACATCCTTCTAAAAAAGTGGCAAAAATCACCCCGGGTGCCAAAGTCACCCCGGTTTACGGTAACTGATCATGTTAGGCCAAAAAAAAAAATTTGTTTGATTGGCGTAACGGGCAACCAAAAATTAGGGTAGGTCGGTAGGGATTTTTTTCTTTTTTTTTTCTTTTTTTTTTTCTTTTTTTTTTTCTTCGCACAAATACACAAAAACACACACATATTACACATCGCAATTGCAAATTCTATTGCAATTTTTTATTTATTTATTTATTTTTTATTATTATTTTTAAAAAAATTAAAAATTCAGAAAGACCTCTAGCTAGAGTCGGCGTGCATTAGCACCGGTATTTTTAGGGGCGGGCGGGTTACGCCAATCCAACCATTTATTTTTCATGGCCTTAGCTTTGTTGTCAAGGAACATCATGGAACGTTCCCTCTGGATTTGATATGCTATTTCAGTAATTTTGTGTTGACAATTTAGCACCTTGATAGCGTTTTAAATCCCTCAGAAAGGAAGATTCTATATTGTATTGTTCCCTTGCCACCAGTTTGTTTAAACCATATCAAGCCCAAGCTAGTTTGGCATTCCCAGGCCCAATTTGGGGGGGGGGGGGGGGGTGGGGGGCTCATAGGGCCCCCTCTCCAATTCCTTTATTATTCAATCAACCACTTTCATATTTGGCACACATGTCAAGCAGGTCAAGCCCTACAAGTTGCAATCCTAAACATGTTTAAAGGTCACCAGATGAGGGCGCTTTTTATGATAATATGATGAAAAACATAGAAAATGTTAAAATTCAGACATTTAGCTGTTTTCGCCACATGGACTGATATTAAGCAGGCAAATTTAACTTAACATAATTATGTAATATTACATAATCTGGAACATAGATCATGACATTTTTGTGGAATTTGATGGGTTTTAGAATTTAGAGGCCCATTTTGGTCCGCAAAGTCATTGTGGAGGTGACCTTCATAAGACTTAGCAGACAAACTACAGTACATTTTCACCGTATAAACTTGAACCAAATTGATTTCTTTCATTTCAAAATGTTTCTAGACATAATGAGAAACCCCATTAGCAGATTTTAATCTTTAAAAATATCATTATGGTGGGGGGGCTCAATGAGTCCCCCCCCCCCCCCCCCCCCCCTCCCCCTTGGGCTTGATAGGGTTAAGAGCTATAGATTGCATTTTATTGGTTAGAATCCATTAGATGAATTACAAAAATATGTTCTGATTTTGTAAAAGAACATTTTATTCATTTGATTCATGAGTTAACTGTGTTAACAATCTAACAATCCTACTTTCTTATAAAAATCAACAACAATTTTCCACTCAAATCTAGCAATTGTAATGCAATGTACAAAGTGATATTGAGCACTTATTTAGTTAAAACTGTATGACACTTGAAGTCCTTCTGATGACAGGTTGAATCACGTTGGTGCCACATTGTACTAGGTGGTGTTATTTGCACAAGGGCAGTTTCTTCAACCTTGAAGAATTGTTTATTCACTTAGGCAATTACATGAAGAGCTCAGTAAATAAAGATAATTATCTCATAAAGACTCCCATCAACAAGCTTATAACAGTTACATCTGTCAACCGATGCATGCTGTTATCTTTTGTAAGCATATATTGACTGAGGCATGCCAAAACAAAGGGTAGAAATGCTGTGTTTGCACATGACATAATTTAAAATGCCTTAAGTACCAGGTAAGCATGATCATCCGATTAACAAAGGTCACAAGTTTGAAATATTTAAACTTTTTGCAAACTTTTTGACAGGCTCTTGTAATTTCAATTGTAATCAAAGGTCATAAAGTCAATAACTTTATTGTGCATGTACACATTTTTTAATTACACATCAACCTGACAAATCATACAATTATAATTACAATTGAATAATTTTAAAGGTATTTGAAATACAGTAGTTAGTCTTTGTATAGATCTATGTATTGCATTTACAAAACCGTAAATTACCATAAAGTAAGCTGCATCATCATCATCATCGTCATCATCATCATCTACCATCATCATCATCACCATCATCATCATCATCATCATCATCACCATCATCATCATCACCATTAGAATAGTCACTGAGTACAAGTAGTTGATTACTGTACGCTTACAGTAATCATCTCTACCATCACCACTAGGGCTGAGTCAAATCAGATATTTTGAAAATCGGATATGAGTCGTGTAAAAACGGTCGGATATTGAATATATCCAAAATCCGATATCCGTCCGTTTTTTCAATTAGAATCGGCAGGACAGTGCGATGTTAGTGTTACAAACTGCTGTCAAGATGAAAGACTTCGATATCTCATGATTCTCATCATAGATTCTTCTAAATTTGACTCTCACTATACCACTTGTATATTAATCCTCTTACCATTGGTTTATTATTTGTTTTGTATTTATGTAAAATACCTTAACTTTTAACTTTAGCAATAGATAAGCAGGGTTCAATGTGCCATTTTCTGATCTAATCTATATAATGGGGATTACAATTTATTTATTTTTTATTTTTTTATTTTTCGGATACCCGTATCCGAAAATTTGTATCCGGTATCTGACCTTCACGGTCGGATATCGAATAGGTATCCATTTGGACTCAGCACTAATCACCACCATGATTCACCATCATCTTCTTCTTCATCATCAACCTCAGCATCATCATCAACCTCACTGTCATACATACCAACTGTGAGGTCATCCAGTTCTGGGAGTACGGGGAGAGTCCAGCCGAGAGGGTTGAGCATGGCCGTCACCTGACCCATGGTTGCAAGAGGCTCCACCCTCATCACCTTTTAATTGATAGTTACATGAAAGAATGTTCAATTTGGAAAAATTATGTTTTCATTTCATTTATAATTTATGTTCAAATGACAGAGTGATAACATTCATTTGTAATTTTGTATTCAACTTTCTTCAGAGAAAGAAATGTGATCGTAACTTCAAACATCACTATTATCTTCAACCTACAGAATACTTTTTTCCTTCAAATACAGTAGTCTTTAATTTTTCATCCACTGGATTTTTTAAGGAAAGTGATTTTGCTTGGAAAAAATACAATATTTTCTCATTCTGTAATATTTAGTTTTTAAAACAAATGTATGGTTAACTGGGGCACCAAAAGATGACTTTCAGGAATTTTAGTGTCAACCAAGTCAGGTTTGCACCACCAACAATTAAATTCTATATTTCATCTGCCTAGGTTTCCCCCCTGAAAAATGTCAATCACAAGCTAATGTAGTTCTGAGCAAGCACCTGTCGGTTCATGTCCACGTCCAGGATGTCAACGAGGTTGATGAAGATCTTGCGGTGGGTCTGCTTGTACTTGCCCACGCGTAGACTGATGGTCTGCCACCCAGGCCGCCCCGTGCACATCAGCTGTTTGCCCCCGTCGGACTTCCATTTCCTCACCTGCCATTGATCAAAAGATAATTATTCCCCCACCAAACTTAACACGTCTTTATTCACAAATTTAACACTTTAAGGCTTTCAATAGCCTTTACGCTTTAGCCTTTTATAGTCTCATTTACGAATACCAGAAACTAAAATACTAAATTGTCTTTTGTGGTCTAAATTAATGGAGGCTTTTGGTATTTACGGCTTTAGTCTAAGGCCCTCATCTAAAGGAAAGAGTTCATTATTTGATTGCAATCTTCGAACATGGCCATGGAAGACTTTTGACTCTAGAGTTCAGCATGATTTTTAAAAAATAAAAGCTTGTTGGATCAAACAGTCAATGGCATTTTGTAATACATGTAAAAATACCACAAAAAGAATGCATAATTCTAATAATTGTAATATTAATCATATTTAAAAAATAGTTTCAAGCAATCTTGATTCATTTGTTTTTTTTTTGTTTTTTTCTGTAAATTATGTTACGACGCTGTAAATCTTTACTAAAAATGTTCAAATTTATGTTAAAACTTAAAACACCAAGATTCCAAGTTCAACATTTTTCATATTCATTTTCTTTGGTCTTTGACTTTGTAAAATTGTATCAACTAACATATTTTTCTGTATTGTCAGACATGTTTGTTTTCTTGTTAATCTTGATATTGATAATCTGATAAGTGATAGTGATAATTCCACTTCCAATTTCATTTGTTCATCATTTATTAATTTTCATATTTTATTAATCTTGTATTTATTTCATATTTTAAGATTTGAATACAGATTAAACTTGAAGACTTCTTCAGTTCTTGGCCAGACAACAATTAACTTTCCCTTTTTTATTATTAATTTTAAAAATTAAGGCAAGCTGCATTTCATTTTTCAATTTCAATGTGTGACAAATGCAATGTGAAATTCGAGATTTTTGCATTAAATGTCTTGATTTCATCCTTAAATACCATACCTGCTTTTGGATATCAAGGACCCGCTGTTGGTGTTTCTTGGGGGCACTACTCATCTTGAAAACCAGCAAGTTGCGAAAGAAATAAAACACGTCGTAAACAGCTGACAGCGGTAGCAAGAACAAACAAACGAAGATCCATCGCTGTTTCACAATCACGTATTCGAGGCCCTTCACTTGGATCAGAAGAATCAAACAAACTACCGGCGTACCGGCTAAAATTGACGCAATCATAGCCAAATTGAGCTCCATTGCTCTATTGAGGCGGTACACCTTTTAGATTAGCTGTATAAAAGCTTCACACAATTGTCAAAGTTGATGAAAATAAACCTCAAATGTTGCTTGTCGTATGTGCCAAATGAGTGATCTCCACGCGTTTCGCCCACTGTGCTTAATCGTACGCGCGCGATAGGTCGTACTGGTCACGCCGCTACTGTCGGCGGAAAAGTTAGCTAGGCCTAGCTAGGGCGGGGTGCGAGGCTTCTGCTTGACTACCCGGCGGCGAAATTTTCCGGCGGCCGCGCCTGATATGATTGAATTATGAACATGTAACACTGTGCTGTTTATAAACATAGAGGGCGGTAGTGAAAAAAGGAAGAAAAATAAACAATGCAATGGCAGACGATTTGGAAGAAGATCTCGATGTCGAAGGGGTTGATGACGAGGGGTAAAATGTTATAAAACTATCTTATTAGAAATTACCGTACATGAATAAACAAAGAATATTATGAAGATACTTGGAAATTATATAACTTCATGAATAATGGATGAATAGCGTGTGCATTATGGTGTAGTTTATGGAGTGTCCACAGTACAGCCCCATCTACTGATTATTGTGTTGTAAATTGTACTAATGTATTTCAATGATTTTGTAATCTATGAAAACAATGCCATCATCATCATCATCTAGACAGGAGTGTAGGGTAGCCCTGTAGATATCCCGGTCATAAACACGTTGATAGCATTACTTTTACTGTCATACCTAGCTTATTTGCCGACTGCGATCGTAATTGTCCAGTAATGACGATTTGCATTTCATTGCGTACAAAAATCAATGAAAGTCAAAGTGTTCTTAAATTATCTTCAAGATTACATTTATCCACAAAATATTTGTATAAACTTGACAAATCTGCCGAATCTGAGCCGATTCTGAAACAATGTCATTTATTCCCCTGGGAAAACAAATTTCCCATTCATTTGTACACACTTGACTATACTCTATAGCGCGCAGAAGATGGTTTTTGCTTGCGCGATGAGTCTTATTGCGCATTTAAGCATAACCACAAAGGAAAATAGATAAGCAAAAGAAGTTAACTGCGCGGAATTATCTGTGTTAATGCGCTTAATCAGCTGATAAACAGGGGGCCATATTACAGCACAGGCCATATTTGGTAGCCTGATCATATAATTAGTATTGATTAAATCGACAAATCTAGCGCTTTCATGGCCTCTTTGACATTATTACTGTCGGCAAGCTAGAATGCCGACAGTAAAATATGTTCGTAATAATGTCAAAGAGGCCAAAGAGGCCATCTACAAAGTAAATAAATGGTCCACTCGGGTGGACCATTTACACGCAATATAGCATACACTGGAGATAAGCATACCGCCCATTCGTACACTGTACCGTTCAACAGTTGAACGCTATGTTTTAGGATGCATCAGTAAGGAAAACAAACAGGAAATGATCTTTTTTTCCCTACATTTTGCGGTCTTCAAAACAACAAAGTCGGTAATTATTATCAAAGTATATGAATTGTGGATCACATAAACGAAAGTTGGTAAATAGAGGGAGAAATCAGCCAACAAAAAATGTTTTTGCGTTGGATAGTGCAGCAGGCTAGATTTGTCGATCTACTTATTGATGTGACTAACTTCTCTAGTAAGTAGTATTACGTAAACGCTAAAATATTAAGTCTATTTATTAAAGCATGTGTTAGAAACCCATTTATTGATGTAATTGCAAATAATTTACAAATAAATCAAAATTAATCATGAAATATGATTATGAATTTGAGAAATTAGATAGTTATTTCATGTAGTTAAATAATTAATTAAACTTGTTTTTTTTTTCTGTGACTTGCTCCAGTACAAAGGCAGTAGCAACAGACACACAGGCACATGCACCATTAATCAATAACCTTTCTGTGTGATTCTACAGTACTAAACATGCAATCAAAATTCATCATCACAAATGTAAAAATGTGCCTTTCTCTTCTGAGACATGCCTATGCCGACATGACAAAAAGAATGGATGTTTCATTAAGCTGCGTTTCTATTGGAGCGAATTTCCACGGCGAATTTCCGCCGAGAACATTAGCACGGACCTTCATATAACATGGCGATCCTAAGAGTGATTTTTTCAATAATACGCTGCAAAAA
>JBAMJV010003004.1:0-33658 GCA_037951105.1 Echinarachnius parma | reverse complement strand
CTAATGATTTTAAACCAACTCGATCATGCAAATATATAATTGACATATGTCTGTAAGGGCTAACCCCTAACATTATTCGGCAAGCTCTGTTTTGGAGCTTCTGCAATAAATCAGTGTGTTTAGCACAGGCAGTTCCATATACCAAGTCTCCATAATACAATATTGGGAGAATCATTGCATTATACACAATTTTCAAGTTAAAAAAATTACCGGTAATATTATATCGTAAACGAGATAAACGAGTAAAAGACCTATCAATTTACTAATTCGAATACAAATATTTTCAATGTGTAAATTCCACTTTAAATTTGAATCAAGTATCATACCAAGGTACTTTGTAGCCTGTACATAATGTATTTCCTTGTCATTTAATTTTAAGCTTAAATGATTACATTCATGTAACATCTTTTAGAACCAAATAACATACTGACCGTTTTATCAAAGTTAAGGCTCAGTTTAGAATTACACAGCCAGCTATATATATTCAATAAGTCGGAATTAATTGTTTCTTCTATAACATTTGTGTCCTTGTGAGAAAAATAAATCACTGTATCGTCTGCATATAAATGTACATTGCAATGCTTTATGTGTTTCACAATATCATCAATATATATAATAAACAAAAGTGGCCCTAATATCGAGCCTTGAGGGACATCGTAATCTATATCCATTTCTGTCGAGGTTGAAGAATTAAAAAGCGTACTTATCCGACGACCAGTCAGATAGCTACTAAACCATGGCAAACAAGCATTTGATACACCAATACTGGATAATTTATTCAATAAAATGAATGGCTTAACGGTATCGAATGCTTTTTGTAAATCAATGAAGACAGCACCAGTATACATTCCGCGATCTAGCGCGCTTAGCCAGTCGTCTGTGACCTTCAATAATGTAGTAATAGTTGAGTGTTTTTTTTCTGATCCCCGACTGGGCTTCTGACAAAATAGTATTACTTCTCAAATAACAAACTATTTGTTCTTGAACAAGTTTCTCTAAAATCTTTGATACAGAAGGCAAAATGTAAATGGGCCTATAATTATTAGGAGATGATTTATCACCGGATTTGTATACTGGTATTATATTTGACCTTTTCCATTTACTAGGGAAAACACCTTCGCGTATTGACCTATTAAAAATATAAGTAAGAGTTGGTACAATGTATGGAGTTGCCATCTTCAATACCAACATAGGAATATTGTCAGCACCAGCAGATTTTTTGTTAGTCATGCTTAAAATTGTCTTTAATACGTTTTCTTCACTGAAAGGAATAAATTCAAAACAAGATTAAACATTATCATTTACAGCGTGTTTACTCTCAACAGTGGGAATTTTAGACGCCAATTCAGACCCTACGTTAGCAAAGAATTCATTAAAATGACTAGCTAAAGGCTGGCTCTCATCAGCTTTATTGCTATTAACACATTTTTTAGATGGAAGCAATGGTTTCAAAACTGACCAAATATTAACACTTTAGTTATTATTAGAGGCCTTGTTTAACTTTTTAGCATTTTTTTTCTTTCTTATTGTCTTCATCACTTAATTTCGAGCTTTACGATACAAATTCATAATACTATCGTCTTTATTTTTCAAAGCTTGTCTTTTCAAATTATCTCTTCTTTTCATTAACTGAATAATGTCTGAGTTCATCCACGGAGCTGGCTGCTTACGAACACGTTTCTTTTTTCATCGGGGCGAGTTCATCCATGCACAGTCTTCATTAAAAAGCTTTCCCAAAGTTCCACTGCTTCATCAATGGAATCAGGTAATATAATTTCGTGCCAAGAATGATTTAATTAATGATTCCGAAAAACTTCCATATCAACATTTTTAAAGTTTCTAAATGAAATTATTTTGGGTGATTGAACAATTTTAACTTTCCAATACAAATAACATAAATAATGATCACTTAAACCTACATCAATTACCCCATGTGATTCAACCATATTAGTGTCATTGATTAACATATGATCTATCAAACTCATTTAATTATTTGTGACTCGAGTGGGCCGATCAATATTTATTTGTTGCATTTAATACAAAGTATTAATTTCTTCATACCGTTTTGTCACGTTCGACCGAGAGTTTGCTCTTATATCACAATTTACATCCCCCATTACAACAGTATACAAGCGAAATGTGTCAATAAAAGACAACACATTATCGTAGTGATCTATCATTACAATCTTACTACCTGGTGGGCGATACCATGACAAAAATAAGAATGGATCAGAAGATTTAGGTTGAACTCTTATTAGAATTGCTTCAAGTGATTCAAGTGCGTCAGAAGCGATCTGCTCATAGCAAATAATATTAAGAATATAAATAGCGACACCACCTCCATTGCGATTTCTATCTTTACGAATTAAATCGTAACCTGAAATACGCAATTCATTTTCACTAATGGAATCGTCTAAGTATGTCTCATTGAGAGCTAAAATATGAATGTTATTGGCAAATAAAATCATTCTAATTTCATCTATGTTACGATAAAGACTTCGAACATTTAAGTGCGAACATTTGAAACCTTCATTATTAAACTCATTAAATTTCAATGACACATTTGCATCTTTATCCCCAGAGGTTGCCTGAGCTAATGGTGCTTTAATATGATTTTCGCATGTATCATTCCCATCAAAAGTGTCAACTAGGGGTAAATAATGAAAAAGACATTTAGTACATTGCCAATTCAAAAATTAAAAATGTATATCATCATAATGCTCATTTTTAATCCCAGCACATTTTGTGTGCATCCAATCTAAACAGTAAGTACATCGTAAACCTCTCTGATTATTTCTAACTTCTTTGGTGCAAGAGACACAAGGGTATTTGCACAACATTAACAAAAAAAGAGTTCTTAACAATTGAATATCAGCGCATAACTACAGGGATTCGAAGTCACCGGGGCTGCGTATCACTTTGTTTATTGTCTTCCCGTTTGTCGCGCCGACTTTGGCAATTAGTCTTTCGTCTCTCGACCAGGCGGTAAGAACTTTCTTGTGACTTTGTACTTGTCGCAGTAAATTTTGGTTTGATAATTACTGCATTTTGCCAATCATCGTTAAATCCTTATGCTTCTACCACCTATATATATTATATCCTTATAATTTAAATTTAATCTTTCCGTATTGTATTGCGTGTAAAATGCACTCGTAAAATTTGTATTTCATAAACTATATTTCCAAAGGTGGGTTCCCCTGGTATTTCAATGTCATAACCCATCCACACAAATTTAGTCTTTCCTTATTAACTTTAAGTCCCCTTATTTTCTATAAATCTTCAACAATCTTTTGTAGTATTTTTTTTTTATAGACAATTTGTTTTTAATTGTAGTATCATCAGCATACGGTACATTACTTGTCTAACTTTATGATCCCCAAATTGAATTCCTTTAAAATTAACATCTTTCCAAGAGCCAATGTTTTAATGGCTGTCAAAAATTTTAAAAATAAGAGGATCTCCTTGCCTAACCCCTCTAAAAATATCAAAATAACCCGTTGAATGCCCGCCATTCATTACACAACTATACTTATTATAAAATCTTAACCCTAATAGAAAAAGATTCACCGAATAGAAATAATTTCAATACATGAAATAAATACCTGTGTGAAACAGAATCAAATGCCTTCTCAAAATCAACGGCGTCTAAAAATCCAACATAATGTATTTATTCATAGAATAACAAACCATATCATCTATTAAACGTACTTCCCCCCATGCTTCTATTTTTAATATACCCAACTTGATCATAATACATTATTTCCCTAGTTCTTCTTTCGTTCTCTTTGCTCAAACTTTCGAAACAATCTTATGATCAACATTTAAGAGAGTTATTGGTCCACAGTTATTGGTCACAAATAAAATATATTCACCTTCCTTCTCTATCAATGTTATGACCCCTTGTTTTTGAGAAGTTGACAATTCTCCTCTATTAAAAGCTTCATTAAATGCGTCTTCCACCATGTCTCCCAACACCGGCCAAAAAGTGCATACAATTCTACAGTAATACCATCATTCCCCGTTGATTACGCACACACATACATCACCTCGCACGCGCACTCAACCAAAACCTTGATCCATGGATTCTCTTTATTTGAATTTAGGGATGATCATGAAAATGACATTCACATAAACTGTAAATTAGGATTATATCATATAAATTATCAATAAGAATTATTACTACACAATCCTGTGGTCATAACATGAACTGATAAAATCCTTTCAAATGCATTTACGATGCAAATAATGTCAGAAATAATTTGTTGTGAGGTAATGAAAATCTAAGTATAAATTTGAAAGAACACACAGTTTAAAAGTTAGAATCAACTTTGTTTGATCAAAATAATTACAGAAACAGCTACATATCCATAAATATATCCGATTGGAATACATGTTGGGGACCAACTTTTATTCATTGAATTGAAATTGAAAATTGAATATATTGAAAAATCATACACATTTTAGAAAATATACCAAAATGGTTTACATAGTTTTTGATGATCAATGTATTGTATGATTGTTTTACCTAAACACCACATTCACAATTTTTAATTACAATTTTTTGTTTAATTTGAGGTGTCTGGGGGCGCCCTTTTGTGTTAAAGGGATAGTACAGTTTTAGTCAAACTAAATTTTTAGTAACCAGAACCTGCACTATAACATTACAAACTAATAGCTATAACTCCACCATGCTCGAAAGGGATAACAAATTACAAATGACTAAGTAAAAAGCCTGTTATCATTCAAAAAGAGCCATTAAAACACAAGTGGGCGCCCTCTAAAAACGCATCGGTTTCAACTATTTTTCAATAAAAAAATGTGCATGTGATGTTTTGTTAAAATAATGATTACATAGACAGATCATCAACAACTATTTGAAAAACTCTTCTGTAAATTTATTGATTTCATCGAATTTCATCGAATAAATGTGGGATCCCACATTTATTCCGATTGGATATATTTATTGATATTTCAGCTATTTCTGAACCAATTTTGATCAAATAAAGTTTATTGTGTCATTAAACTACATTTACTACATTTACTTTCAAATTTGACACTTAGTTTTTCATTACCTCACAAACAAATTATTTCTTGAAGCGCCCTCTAAACCAAAACTGAACTATCCCTTTAAAGGCTGCTTTAAAAAAAATGAAAACAGCCCTGTTACTTAACCGTTTATAGTTCATTTTATGTTGTACTACCATTCAAGCATTATTTAATTATAAATGTTATTTTTTAATGATAAATTACACGATCATTACTAAATTTATGTTTGACCAAAACTGTACTATCCATTTACTTAAATTGTATAAAATATAATTATATAAACATTTAGGCCTACCTTTCGTTGTCAAGATAAAGATGATTAGAACCAATATATTGGCCTGCAGAAGAAAACAATTGTACATAAAATGAACATAATTATCTAAGAGAAATGTAGTTGATATGCTATAATAGTGTTTTAATGATCAACTATTTCCAATAGCAAATTCAAATTTTATTGTAAAGAACTCATTTATTTAGGACGATAACTTTTAAATGAATCAATCACAGCTATAATATAGGATACAAATTAAAACTCACCATGTTTATTGCAAATTCAGGTTAATACAAGTAATGTCTCAAAAGGCAAAACGTCTCCAACGTCTTTACACGGACGAAATAAACGTCTTCTGACAATTTTCAGCTTCAGAATGCTCCGCTTAGGTACACTGCTGACGTCACTAGTACAGGAGTCGGGGGAAAATGGGGGAAGGGGGGCAATTTCCCCCTATAGCAGTGAATAATTGTGTAATTGTCCCTCCCTCATCCCCGCCCCAAGGGCTGCATTAATCATCCACACAAATGTTATGCGTGTAACTACAGTGGTGTAGTGTCAGGGAGGGGGCAGCAATAATAGATTTATTACTAATTATACAAATAATATAAATACAAATGATAATAATAATTATTATAATAATAATTATAATAATAATAATAGTAACATAAATAATCTTAAAAACAGCCAAGAAGATTAGGGGAAATCCTTCACATACTAAATAAATGCATAAAGTTTGCCCCCCCCCCCCCCCCCAAAGAAAAAAGTTTAACCTAAGTACACCACTTCATTTATACATATACCCTGAAGAAAGGCCATGGGGCCAAAAGCTCGGATACAATAAAGAGAAATCAACATCAAAGAGAGCTACATCCGTCTCATCCTGGCATCATTTATATTACTTTAATTATCTACACGATGAGGAACCAGCTTCTAATTAGATGTCAGAAACAATGATTTCTTCTACTCGAATCACGGGCGGTAATGGAGTTCTTTTGTTACCATTTCCGTAACATGTTGCTGTCAGGGGAAAATGGCAGCATTCAGCATCATAATTATTATCATCGTCCAGTGCTGTTCTTCTAAAACTATATGAGACATGAATGGCATTATATGTATTAGTTATTATGATTATTATATGTATTCGTTATCAAAGTTATTATAAATAGTATTTTCAAGCTAGTAAGAGTATAGGGATAGAGACGAAAGGAACATAGACATACGAGGCGTGGGGTAGGGGGTGCAGCCATTGTATTGGGAGGGGGGAGGAGAATGAGAGGAAGGGAGCGGGCATTGTGTGTGGTTTAAGTGGCAACCAATCAACATGATCAAGTGGCAAGTTAATCGAAGTTTAAATGTCAATTATTTCAAAAATTATTTGATTTTTATTTCAAAGTTATATATTTTAAAAAATCTAATCCGGAATTGATGCAAAGGGTATAAAGTCAGTTTTGTTTGTTGGTAGTCTTATTTATCCAGGTTAGTCTATTCAGTGCTCTTTTGCTCTTTTCTCCCAGAGGGACCGGCATCTAATATTATTATTTATATCCCGGACATTGGATACACTTCCGCAATTTAGTGTGCACTCTCTCCACTCCCTGGGGAGCATTCCAACATGTGCTACTTTATAGTGCACTAATGCTTTTTACACATCCTCATTCATGCCAAGTTTGCATTCCTTACCTTTCCTGAATCAGCAATCGTGCAATGTCACGCATTGCAAAGTTCGTTTTTCTTGAAGATGGCAGGTGCGAAACCCACTTTTGCAACTTTTGGCTAATGAACGAATACTTGAAATGAATGCTACCTAACTAATAAATGGACACATCAATTTGAACAATTAATATTGTGTTTTTTGTGAATGACTGGATCGTTTAGTTGAAAACATTCACTGATTGCAGGCATGCTTGAGTACACTAATATTTAACATTATATTCCACATAGGCCTACTAAGAATCTTGCTCTAAGATTGGTCAAAAGTTAATCACGTGATGAAACATAGTTTCGCCCATCATTGATGGGAGAAGAAAAGTTCGTTACACTGCGAACTATCTTGGGTAAAAGTGCGTTGCACTCACTACTATCTTGGTGAAAGTGCGTTGTACTGTGAACTATCTTCAATTGTTCGCGTGCAAGTACGCGTGCGCGCGTAAGTGCGCAGAAAGGTAGTGCGCCAGTGCGCAACGTTTACGCGCGCCTACGCTTAATAGACAATGGTATAAGCGTCTTTGACTTGTAATCATAAATCTTGTTCATGTGCAGGATTGACAAAATGAAAATAAAAGACTCGATCAATTGCTCAATATTCCAAACTTTTTAGCCCTTTGTGTTATAGGTCGTTTGTGATCAAAATATTTGATGTGGAATATAAAGCAAATAATCACCTAATATCACGCGATGGCAAACTATCACTTCCTCGGGGATCTGAATGTATACGCTATCTTTCCTCAGCTTCGCTTCGGAAAGATAGCTACATCCAGATGGCCTCGGAAGTGATAGTTTTTCCCATCACCTTCACCAACGGTAATTATTTGCTTGTTAGTATGCGCCTGTTGGACATCCACCAGAATTTGATTTTGATTTTAATAATATCAGTAATACAAAATCAGTTTGGTGGGACTCGACGGAAGCGGTCAAGTGATCAGACCGTTTTTCTTTAAAAAATCAATAAAATGGGAATATGAACGTTCATAAATTAAATAAAGATGTTGGACATCAGCTGGAGGAGTACATTGAGCGGCAGGTGCAAGGAATATTTAGACATATTTTGTGGGTACACGACGGTACTCCAGCCCATCGCCTTGTCGCTGACAACTAATGCCCGGCGCAGACATAGCCGACTCGACCCGATCCGACTGGTTTCAGCCTGACTAACTCAGTGTGTGCTGCCTCAGGACTGACTCTAGCCTGACTGAAAACCAGTCGGATCGGGGCGAGTCGGCTCTGTCTGCGCCGGGCTTAAGACTAAGAGAGACTACGGGAACTCTTTGGGGAAAGAGTTATTGAACTCAATCATATGTCCACTGAGGCCTCAAATTTCAACACCTTGTAACTTCTTCTTTTTCGGACATTTACCCATTTGTACGATTACCCTTTTTTTAGATCCGCTCTGCGTGTTTATCTTCAATATCTGTGTTGTCTAAATTTATATTGCGCTTTTAATCCCTGTCACGACAAGTGTTTGTATTGTTACGTGAGTGACGTGTATTAAAGGTTCCCTGAAATTCAAATGCAAGTTGCCTTCAACTATTATGCATTAATATATTTGACCTACATATGTTTAGTATATTTTTTTTTATTTTAGCTATTTTTTTCTCCAGTTTGCTATGCCACACCTCTAAAAAAAATCTCTCCAGAGTAAAAGTCCCACAGTGACATCATCTGTCAATAAATACTCAAGTACTGATCAGACGGAAAATACAGAATGGACTGCAAATTCTCCCAAGGTGAGGGCTTGCTCACAATAGCATCACATGTTTGAATACTATACTAACTGACACACTGTCAATTCAAACATCATTTGCTATGTCAGATAAGCTCAACCATGATTAAGACAAGTAAGGCATTAATAAGCTATGGTAAGGAAACATGCAGTGAATGTTACTGTGTCTTTTGTTCACCTCCGGCCGGTTAGCTGACCAATGATTAATTGACAGGGGATGTCACTGGGGTCCACTGTACATCACGGACGTAACCGATACTGTGCGAGGCGCAGATATAAGCGCAGATATAATCAGTGGCCAACACTGATTGCTATTTTCTGTTAACTTCAGTTTTACCGATCTAAAGTGTGATTATTACGTCGTCGTGGAGTGGCGCTTGGCCCTTAGTTAATAATACCTCTCAAAATGTAATCAAGCAATGTCAGATACGTTGGAGACAAGCAAAAACTAGGAAATTTGTTTTACTATCATATTTGACATGTGAATTATGAATAATATAATGAATGATACAAATGATTGACGTGGTTTGATATTTTAATATAACATCAATCTTCTAATAAATAAACAAACGTATTATTAACATATCTACCAAGACGTTCAGGCAGAAGATAATTAAAAAGTGTATACGAACAATACAACGATATCTTTTGAATTTCACTGGGAAGCATCGACAAGCGTTGTCTATAATTGCTCATGGATATTGAAACAGGCAAACTGCGAGGAGATCGTGCGGTATGATTTAGTTGACAACGACTGTGGGCAATCACAATGAACGAATAAAACATCCGGTGCGAATTTTAGCATTTCCGTCCTTGAATAATTAAACGCATCGTGAGAATCGTATCGAAGATGTTTGAACAAAGGGTATATTATTAAACGAGCTACAATAATTAGTATGTCTTTTGAATTTGAGGTATGGTAAAGGGATAGGATTTTACAAATTTTCTTAAATTATTATTGAATAAAAGTTGATCCCCAACATTTATTCAAATTGGATATACTTATGGATATTTCAGCTGGTTCTAATCCGATTCAAATAAACTGTATTCTGTCTTTAAAACCGTGCGCTCTTTAAAATGTTAATAAATGTTGGGGACCATCTTTCATTCAATAATTTAAAGGGATATTTGAGTTTTGGTAAAGAGAGTACAATCTTAATTTTAGTAACCAAAACCTTCACCATTACATTACAAACTAACAGTTAAGTAAAAAGCCTGTTATCATTGAAATTCAAACAGGCGCTTTCTAAAACTTTCAACCATTTAAAATAAAATATTATTATATATGTACGTGATGTTTTGTTGAAATAGTGATTAGATCGAAAGATAATCAACAACTATTTAAACACTTTTAACGGCTTGTTCAACATTATCGAATAATTGTGGGGCCCACAAATTATTATAAGTTTATTATGTCATAAAAATTGTATGCTCTTTCAAATATACCAGGAAGGTTTTTTTAAATTGATTTTGATGATCTCTCTATTAAATCATTATTGTCTATCACATTGACATGTTGTAGAATAAATGGTTGATATAATCAGTGTCTAAAAAGCGCCCTCTTGTGTTAACGGCTGATTCAGTTTGAATGAAAACAGCCTTCTAACAATTGTACGTTTTTCTAACATTTAAAAACATACACAGTTGAGTTTTGGTATAGAGGGCGCTGTACGAAATAATTTGTTTGTGAGGTAATGAAAAACTGAGTGTCAAATGTAAAAGAGCATACAATTTTATTGACAAAATAAACTTTATTTGATCAAAATCGGTTCAGAGACGGCTAAAATATCTATGAATATAACCACTTATATTATACTTATATTATTGTGGGACCCCACAATAATTCAATGATTTTGAACCAGCAGTTGAACAAAAAATGCTTACACTTTTTATAAATGTACAAAATATGTTTTTAAATAGTTGTTAATTATATCTCTATTTGAAAACATCACATGCACAATTTTGTGTTAAAAATATTTTAAACCGATGAGTTTTAGAGAGCGCCCATTTGAGTTTTAACGGCTCTTTTTTAATGATAACAAGCTTTTTACTTAGTCATTTGTAATTTTTCATTCCTTTCGAGCACGGTAGAGTTATAACTATTACTTTTTTAATGTAATGGTTCAGGTTTTGGTTACTAAAATTTAGTTTGACCAAAACTGTACTCTCTTTACCAGAACTCAACTATCCATTTTAAAGGGACTGTCCGCCTTTTACAAATCGTCTGAACAGTTTCCAGTAGACGAATGAGGATGAATGTAACACACACACAAAAATTCAGATCGAACAGCCCTGTAATTTGGATTCTACGAATGAAAAACGAATGCGTCCCTCCACCAAACTATATATCGGTCAATAAAGGAGTTAAACTGATTTAGCATAATATTGGTTTTCCCATCCATTTTCAAACAACCGTCATTCAATTTCGATATTGTTAACTTCAATTTCGTCCCGAGAAATCCTAAACGTGCAATTGTTATATACAATTTAGTCATTCATCGTTCAAATTGGTCAATGACCAATCAACTTTAAAATTTGGTCATGCTTTTTCGTCATTGTGCGATTAATTTCCTCCCACCTGGCGATTAAGTGGGAAATGTTATGATCGAATTCATTATTGTTCAATCGATTTCGAGAATTTCCCATTCAAATTCGTCCCGTAGTATAGATGCATTGTGAAAATGCAACATTTTACCGTGCATTTCACTTGCAATTCAAACTTGAAACTGATTGACTGATTTACTATTGGTTGATTGATTGAGTGATTGATTTATTGGTTGATTGATTGATTGATTGATTGATTGATTGATTGATTGATTGATTGATTGATTGATTGATTGATTGATTGATTGATTGATTGATTGATAAGCGCTGGGAGTTATCATGACTGAAAATGTTGATAAATTATATGATAGACATTAATTACAACCATCCCATGACAATACATGTATATCTCACAACAATCAGCCATAGTATGATGATAACAAGATATTTCATACCAAAATTCAATACCAATCACAGCTTGCTAATGTGAGACGAATTTGAACGAGAAAGAACGAAATCGATCGCAAAATGACGAAATTGATCATCACTTTCTGTCACCCAGTCTGCGATTGGACGAAATCGAATTACCTTTGACTAAAATGAATATGACAAACATGAATTGTTTTGGGAACAAACGAAATTAAGTGCTGAAAGACGAAATTGAACATGACAAACTGAAAGCCACACATTTCCGAGACGAAATTGAAGTTAACAATTATCGAAATTGAATGACGATTGTTTGAAAATGGATGGGAAAACCTATATTACAACAATATTGTACTTATTCTTGTAAAGGTATTGTGAAGCCGACATTTGTAAACGTATGTCACGGAAAAGGGTCTCAAAAATGAAGAATATACAATGACATGTAGTCAGTTTTAGCGAGGTTTGGTTATTTTGTTTAGTATTCGCTTACGCCGTTGTTCAATCAATTTCGTTGTTCAATCTGTGCGCGGGTCACGTAGGGGTCACGCACAGCAACGTGGTACTCCGTGGAATCCGTGTGCGAAATTTCGCACCAGGTGTCGTTTTATTATGTTCAGGTCTATAACTCCACAAAAAGAGATTTCAAGCCGTAATTTTTTCAGGCATGCTGTTAAATGACATTTTCTTTCGTATACAAGACAATAACCTCGCAACTTTTGAAATTTGGCTTGCAAAATCCGTGTTTTGCGAAAGTCGTTCGCAGTCGCAAAATACTCATTCGCGTAGACTGACGGTGCGCGTGTGGCATTTGGAGTGTGTGTCTTGCGAAAATCGCCGCAATTTCATGCTTATAACAAAATTTTAAAAATCGACGCATGTTTTATCAAATCTTTAACTGGCGTGAATAGAGCTTCTTACTCTCTTAATTTCTAGGACTTAAATTTTAAGTCTTTCTTACGACTTAAAATATTTTAAGTCCTAAAGACTTATTTAATTGGGCCTCCTGTACCCTTCGATTGAAATTTGGCTTCGCAATCTAAATCTAATGGGGACTTAAAACTTTAAGCCAATCAGACTACCCACAAATGATGTCATGCAATTCGCAAGAGTTGAATTGAACCCGTTTTGACTGCCATTTTGGATTTCACGAAGCGACGTCGACGCGGCTTGATGGAGGAATTTCTCGAACAAATCGATGACGATGGGAGTGTGACAAAGCTACTCAAAGGTAAGCATAATGTAATGTGAATGCAATAGGATGTGATAGATTAATCTGGGAGTCAACAGCCGACGATAAATATGTAAATTTCATCTAAGTAGGCCTAACTGCGAACAACTAGCGCCCCGGGATTACATGACAGACTGCAGTCTGCATGCAATGCACCGGTACGTACGCGTACCCTGGCCTGTGCTAGCCGCCGCTAGCTGCAGGCCGGACTGCGGCGCGCCGCAGTCCGGCCTGCAGCGCTAACTGTTCATGTTTGTAAAATTGTAGACTTGCAATAACTACTCATCGAATGGCTAATATTTAACAATTTTTATCAAAAGATAAAAAGCACTGAAATTATTGAAATTTTACTCACATTGTCTAGAATATTCAGCAGATTTGGATGATGCATGTGCACACTTTGTCAGACTTAACTTAAGTTAAGACTTACCGTAAAGTCGAGATGACTTTCCTTCAAATTGTTCAATTTCTCACGAAATGTAGCTGATATTACAGCAACATGTGTGCCTGATAGTTTGTGCAAATTCCAGGTTTTGAAATTACAAGGACTTGTTTTAGAATTAGGGGGAACTTTTGTGTTGTGTTTAGATTCACTGATAATAGTACTCTTATTTTGTTACAATAAAGCAGAAATGTGTAAATAAAAAAAAATGGTCTTGATTTGGTTACATAACTCCCATTAGTTTTTATGCGCCCGAAGGTATTACATGCATGGCCAAGTCTCCTAACATGGATGAACGATAAGAGATCGATGTAAATGTTGGTCATGGTGTCCAGCATTGCTAAATTCGGCGTGTGGTGGGTGGCTCTTGGTTGTCATCGATCTGTTGGCGATGAGTTCGAGGAGGAGCTGGTGGCCTCACTTTCATGGAGCAGGAGCGCGAGCGGAGAAGATTGTGCATTCATCGTCCATCTCGCCGACCGTTGGCCATCGCCATCATAATATGGCTCCCTATTAAAGGGTCCGTTTTCTTTGTTGGATAAGACTAGGTAGTAGGTGGTGCAACTCATGATACTAACAATAATCAACAGATATTTTTCTTCTTTTTTTGTTTGCATTCCCTTGTAAATAATCATTAGATTATGAGCAAATATTTAGAATCGTAAACGTCTTCTATTGTACTTATTGAACCTGTCAGGCCTTCTCCATATATGTATCGTGACAAGATTACTTTTCGTTCTCACATTTTTATTCATAGGATGCAGAGGGAGACGTGGCTGAGCCAGTCTGCGAAGCAACGCCGGGGAAGGTGCGTGAGATGTCTGTGGGAGCAGAGGGACTGCGGTTCCAGAGGGTGCCCTTGCTGCAGCTGGAGAGTTGGTGTGGTGGTCAACGATGTCCTCGGCAAGGTGGTCGTCATCGGAGTCAAGGTGGGGAGCATCGTAACTTCGTAAGCAGCAACATCCGTGGCAAGGTGAGGGGCTTCACGGAGGGAGGTGCATGCCGCTATCTGCGCTGTCTTCCTCGCCGAAATGGAGGTCAGCGACATCGAAGGGAAGGTGAGCATCATTGGGATGGACGTCAGCGACGTCGAAAGGAAGGAGAGCCTGTTAATCGCAAGCGACGTCTGGTCATCGGAGGAGATCGTGGAGTCAACGATGGGCCAGACGGAGATCGTCTGTTGAAGGTTGCAGATCGCGAGCACGTCGAAAGAGTGTACGCGAATGCCAGGTTGGACGTTTCAAGCGTTATCGTCGAGGAGCGACTTGACATCGTCGGTGTTATCGGAACATGGACTCTTTGGTCAGTGTGCTGACGTTCAGTACGCTGGTTGAGCGGAACTTCAAAACGCGTAAGAAGCCGATTTTGAAGTAACTTTGAAAACTGTAATCTGCTTTGTTTTTGCAGAACTTATGTGCAGTGGAGAACAGTGTCTGTTTTTAGCCCAATTATGGATAGCGAACTGTGACAAATCTTGAAGAACAGTGATTCCATAATTATAGTTTGAACATTACCACTGCAAATAACTATTATGTCAGGAAAAACTGATGTTGACTGTTGAGTCTTCTTAATAACATTTTGGACTGTCTCAATCAGAGAACTTAAACTTTGGAAGACTATGGGTCTTTGAGACTTTGACATGATTTAAGAAGACTCGGATAAAATAACAATTGTATCATGAACTCGGTATGGAAAAGGTTATTGTTATTTTCGTTGTTTTGTTTTTATGTTTACTGTGTATAATGTAACCTATTGTGATGTCAATAGCATGATTGGCACGGTGAAGTTTGTGATTTATTCTTATGCATAATGATGATGCGAAGTAATATTATTACAATGCTTACAAGGAAACTAGTTAGACATGTGTTAGACTAGTTAGACAAGATTTTTGCAATCCATGAGTAATAATAATGAGTATAATAAATGTAATACAATATTAATATTCCCAGTAAGCCAGTTATATCTATTTTTCTTTCTTTCTTATGTTTGTCTTTAATATCACTCTGCCTACGCCTCTTACAATGTAACCTTTACAGATTCTCCTGAGTAACTGTTACCAAGTACCAACTATGGAATGTATAATTAAGACAATAATAATTGCTGGTATTATACTGCCCCCTTTACTTTAAATATAACATTTTTTTTTTTTTTTCCTAATTTTTTTTTTTCTTTTACATCTTCTCTCATATTATGGACCATACTGCTGATTATTTTCTAACATTTTTCTTGTTACTCCAGTAAGAATTTACAGTCAATTCGCAGTTTTGAACAATGAATTAAGAGTTTGATTTAAATGTGCAGTAATCATGTAATTTAATGTATAAAATCAGTATTTATGAAATGTAATTTTTTTAGTTATGCAAGGTGACCTCCAAAAACGGCACACAAGAGTTTTGCTATATTTATGTCACAAGAGTATTTCTTATCTAAAAATAAATGCTTTTTCAGAAAATGACACCCAAGATCATCAATTTTGGTTGAGCAGTTTTGCTTCTACGCTTCTTTAGCAAAAGGAGTTAAACAAATTATAGTGTTTCATGTAAGTCACAAGCCGACCACAGAGTTTGGACGGCGTGCTTGGTGCTTACCTAGCTGTGAAAAAGTGTCCGTTCGGATTCAGTTGCCTTTGAATGAATACTGGTTTCCCAGCTGTATACATGTAGAACAATTTGCAAAAGTGATGTAATTTGGCTGAAGAAGTATCATAGCTACCAACTATTACTAATTCTTAGTATTCAGTATTAATTCCATCGTCAGATTTGTCTGGTTTGGTACTTTGGTTACTTATTCACTGAAGATTACTAATTTTTGTTAATAGAAACACCATGTAGTTCCATGCAAAACATGCAAGTATTACGGATTTCCAACATAATCATTACTTATTTCTTCTTTTGTTAGCAGATATGTGTAAGCAAAACTATTTACAGCCATGGTCACAAATCCCTTTACGAACATTGTACGTACGATTGATTTTGTATGGCTGCAATATGGTATAAAAGTTGTTCGTACAGCATTCGTAAGGGCATGTGTTACCAAGGCTTAACCAATATCTTTGTGTTTCATTTTCTTCAGCATAAAATACACTAGTTAACAGATAAGGCTAATAAGGAATTTCTGACATGCAGGAATTAAAAATCAACCGTGCTGCTTTTTTCTGGGCTAGGCCTATATAAACCTGGATTGCAATGAGTAATTTAACCCTATTAACTTTGATAACTTTATCCCATGAAGTTGTATATTTTATATTGTAATTTTCAGTTTTATTTATTTGTTTTATTTACGATAATTTGTCATTGTTACCTTAATTGATGTATGTATAAAATGAATTGTAAGTTTGATACAAATGTAGTTATCATACCAAATTGTATTTCTGATATTTATGAAAAAATGCTTATTTCTTTCGTCAAGTTTGATAGAACTTTACAATCAGGATGGAAGCACATCGTGTTTTATACAGTCTGTATAAAAAAAAAAACATGGTACAGTCAGGAAAACAAATTATCTAGGTATGATCTTTGTTGAAAATGTATGTGTATTTGTTATCATATTAAAGCAGAATGATAGCTCTTTCTTTTGCTTTTCAAATCATATCATTTACTTTTGTAAATCAAGAGTTATGCTACGTTTAGTGCGGCAAGACAATATCCCATTTGTGCCACTTTACGTATTCATCAAAGAAATTGTCATGAAAGTTTCAACGACAAAACAATTACTTTGTGAGGACAAAGATGGAAGAAATTACTGAAGCATTTTTTACTATGATATATATTACTTAGTAGCACACGTACAAACACACACGAACACAAGCATACACGCGCACATACTTTAGTTTTGTACGTATGTCACACACTCACATTGGCTTGTGGGTGTATGTATGTTTGTGTATGTGTGTATGTGTGTACGCACAAACACACCATTCGTACACCACGCACGCTCATTAGTGTATATATGTACGTGTGTGTTTGTGTTTGTGTATGTGTTACTAAGTATTATATATAATTCT
Source organism: Echinarachnius parma (assembly GCA_037951105.1). Classification (NCBI taxonomy): domain Eukaryota; kingdom Metazoa; phylum Echinodermata; class Echinoidea; order Clypeasteroida; family Echinarachniidae; genus Echinarachnius; species Echinarachnius parma. The sequence continues at coordinate 16,256 of JBAMJV010003004.1, read as the reverse complement.
GGAAGATGCTTTGGCGGATTTTGGTCAGTATTTTCCTCATAATTATCTATTTACAGCAATAATACTATTCCATTGTTTAAACCTTCATGACAATTTCGACGATAAATACAAAAAGTGGCACAAACGGGATTTTGCCTAATCGCTTAAAACGTGGCATAACTCTTGATTAACAAAAGCAATAAGTATGATTAAAATAGCAACATAAAGAGCATTACTTCGCTTTAATATGATATAAAATACTTATATTACGAAAAAATGTTATATTAAAAAATATATATTTTCTGACTGTACCATTCTTTTTGATACACACTGTATACTCCGCTAAGTTCAGTTGCTATATTTGATTTATGTTTGCTTGTAGCAGTATATATAATTTGTCAAAGGAACTTTTTGTTCAATTGTATATATGTACAGGTCCAGGGTTTATATTGATTCTTTATATGTTTTGATTTATATTATTGTGAAATAAATGTACATTTCAATTTAGATGAAATAAACAAATTTACACCAACATAAAAAGTATATCAACTCGTTTTCTTTTAAGTGTTTTCTTTTTTTTGAAATAAATCCATCATGGATTTATTTTGAAATAAATCCAAGAAAGATTTAAAATCAAGACTTTAATATTTAAATCCATGATGGACTTATTTTAGAAATAAATCTAAGAAGATTTAAAAAGTAGTCGTGAAAGATTTGAATTATAAATCCAATATACTTAAAATTTAAGTCCTACATGGACTTAAAATTTTAAGTCTTAGGATAGATTGATTTTAAGTCCTATGGTTTTGTCACTCTCCTGAGTCCACTTGGACTTAAACAAATAAATCCTTTGGACTTAAAAATAAGTCCTAGAAATTAAGAGAGTAATCCGCCGTCGGGTTATGACAACATTCTGTGCCGCAAGGAGCCTGAAGGAGGCATTTTGCACGTTTATTACGACTGGAAACGATTTTCGCAGGCTTGTTTACTAGTCTGTGCGCATGCGCATTTGTGTCTGATCACGGATTTCGCAGTGGGAACAGATTTAGCGTGACACCGGCCAGATTGCGTGGAATTTCCTTGCACTCTTTAAAGACACGGACATTCAATTTTCGGTGTGCTCTTCGTAACGCGATCATTTTGTAAGGGATTTATTTCAGCTTACATCTCTGCATTTAGTAGATTTAAGATTTAAACATTTTCATCTCATTTGTTAAAGGGACAGGTCCACTTTTACAAAACGTCTGAACAGCTTTCAGTTGACGGATGGGGATCAATGTAACACGCAAAAAAAAATCAGAGCGAACAGCCCTCTAATTTGGATTCTACGAATGAAAAACGAATGCGTCCCTCCATTTAAACTATATATCGGTCAATAAAGGACTTCAACTGATTTAGCATAATATTACAACAATATAGTACTAATTCTCGTAAAGGTATTGTGAAGCCGACCGTATGTCACGGAAAAAGATCTCAAAAAGAAAGAATATTTAATTACATGTAGTCAGTTTAAGCGATGTTTGGGTATTTTGCTTGGTAAACGCTCACACATTAGTACTTATGCGCGGGTCACGTATCTAGCGCGGGTCACGTAGGGGTCATGCATACCGATCTGGCACTCCGTGAAATCTATGTACGAACTTACTCACCGGCCGAAAATACGTATGTACCTAATTAACCGCGTCCCTCAGTTTATTCAGTTTTAGGTCTATAACTCCACGAAAAAGAGATTTCAAGCCCTAATTTGTTCAGGCATGCTATTAAATGACATTTCCTTTCATATAAGACAATAACCTCGCAACTTTTGAATTTTGGCTTGCAAAAGTGGATCTCTCCCTTTAACACTATTCAAACAAACTTATTTGACTAGTTGTTTCCCGTAACTTTTTCAAAACTGATATCTAGCTTTAAAGCTATTGTGAAAAAACTTGTTACAATATAATTGTATCATGATGTCAGACATATGCCCTTAAAACAACTGTATTGTTCGATGTCAATCGGAATAAAGGCCTGCTGCGCAATATCACAATTGGCAAAAACGTAGATAATGCTTAGAATGAACGAATCAATATCATAATAAACAACGATGCAATGCACTCACATCTATGAAATAGATAACCCTAGGCTATCTATGAAATAAATATATATATAGTATATATATGCTTCATCTTTTTGATCTATTACTCTTAATTATATAAATAATTGATACATTTTGTAATGGGTACAAAGAACAACCAGCATAAACGTGTACAAGTTATGGGCACTAGTCATTGGGCATTGGGCCGAATGTAGCAATTGAATGTGCTAGCCCTTTGCTTGAATTGGTATGCATAATAACACGCTCAAACATTTGCTCGCAAGCACAAGCAATTGCTTAAATGGATCTAGTAACTTTGTTGGCAAGTGAAAAAGGTGATGAGTGATTCATAAAATGTGTATTGAAGTGATCTTACAAAACGCTTTTGAAAATTTTTGAAAAAGTGAAGCATTTTTTTAATTTTTTGAAAAAATCATCTAATTATTTGGGCCCCAAATAATTATAAGATCAGATATATTTATTGATATTTCAGCCGTTTCTGGGTCGATTTTGACCAAATAAAGTTTATTCTGCCATTAAAATTGCATGTTCTCTCAAATTCGACACTCAGTTTTTCATTACCTCACAAAATATTGTGATGTGCAGCGCCCTCTCTACCAAAACTAAACTACCCCTTTAAGCTGAACTAATAGTTTGATTGGGGTCTCTTTCATCATACTTGAAAGATATTCATAATTGATTTCCATGATATATACCTTTTTTATTTTATGAGTGGACCTCGTACACAATCATTACGTTATGTTCACGATTACTTTGAAGAATGAACGTCCACTGATCATTCCGAGGTAATGACATGTCATGTGACCGAGTTATGTGCGAAGTGCAACTCCCCTACTCGTTACACCAACGTCACTCACAGTTTGAATTCTCCAATAAAGATTTTCGAAATTTAAATACTGTAAGCATACATCAAAACAACGTGCCCCAAAACCTGTTCTTAAATTGGTGATATGAATACAACGAGGTATGTGAAAAAAACACTCGGACACTCGGACACTGCTAATAGATCCCTTTTAAGTAATTTATGAGTCTAGAAGTAGACACAACTAAAAACATATACAATCACTAAAGATAAAACATTACTGCTGTTTAATGACTTTTTATTTATATCATTATAATATTCAATTTAAACATATAAAGAAACTGACCAGGTAATGTGATTGAAAAGGAGCCAAGAAAATGGGATTTCAACGGGATTTGAACCCAAGACCTCCGGATTGCTCGTTCGGTGCTCTTACCAACTGAGCTATAGAAAACCCCCGAGAAAACCCTAGTATGGCGCTCGTCCCTGAAACCCCTTAATTTTCATTGCTCGAGTGGTCAGAAGCTATTATAAACCTGACATAAGCCCGAAGGATAGAAATCAACTTGGTGATATATATGCGAGGGATCACCAAAGTGATACAGCTTTTTTAAATAATTGATTCAAACACATAAATAAACCCACCAGAAATATATATTGTGATTAGAATGGGATTATAATATTCAGTGAAATATTCCATAATTTCACTTTCAAAAGAAGTAACATAATATAGCCAGCTCCCTCCAAGTACAAGTCATATGTTGTTTCATTTAACATGTTTAAGTTCAGGATTACTTCATCTTGTACTTTGACAAAGAATTATAATGAATCATTAATGTATCATAAATCAGACAAAAATTCGCAAACAATCATTTTCGTAATGTTGAGTTGGGGAAATAGAACATGAAACTGATATCAGAAATGATTATCGTTCAGATGTAGAGTAAACCCAAGTGTCGTATTTATACTAGTGGAATGAATTCGGGCTGCGTTCCATGTGAGTTCGGAATTGTCCGTTTCATATCGGGGTCCATTCAAATATTATCGGGGTCGTATCGGTCTTGATTCGGCCGAATGCAAACCGAATTCACGCGATGAATAGAAGACCGAATGATTTTGGTGTGACTGCTAGCCCCAGTTCGGTCTCTTGTCGGAGCCCGATAAAGCGAAATTTGTAATTTAGTTCGGTTTGGTGTCGGTCTGGGTTCGGTCTTGCGGTGTGACTAGGGTATAACTCATTGCACTGACTATGTACACAGTTTCGACGATCCAGTGTATTGTTTAACATCTGAACACGTCAATCGTGAATATCTTTTTAACGAAAGGGAAATTCGAAAAACCGAAACCTGTCCCATGCTTTTTTGTTAATATGATCACATCAAGGTATGAGAGAACCGCTAGAATTCCAATTGCATTTTTAGGATTTGGACGATGTTGCTAAGTCCCTTTAAACCCGTATGCATAAAACGAACCTTTTACTTTTCCACGGTGAAATATGGTTTGAATGTCCTAATTTGAATTGGGCTTAAATCTTTATTGCAGGTGGAAAAACAATGACGTTTCGGGTGATTACATACGCATTTGCACATTTCAAAGGAAGGTGTGCTTTGTTATTAATCACTTTTCGCAATCCTGAACTCAACTTATTTGAGTGTTTCTCAATTATAGATAGCAAGTTTTAGCGCGAAATAAGAAAGGTGTTGAAATGGGTGGGCATATCAAGACGACTACCTCAGCTTCTCATCTCCAGCTATGCCAAAGTACCCGGCCCATGACCAGATACGGCGATCGCGCCTTCTCCTCAGTAGCACCATCTCTATGGAGCGATTTACCCCTTCAAATCAGACCATAGACCTGTTTTAAATCCATGTTAAAGACACATTTGTTCAATCAATCATAATACAGGGTGGCCCAAACAAAACGGAACGGGGCACTTCCCAAAATAAAATACCACAATGTTTATGTTCATCGGATAGGGTGTCTTTTCCAATGAAAAACGATACCAAGAACAGTAATTTTGGTCAGGTCGTTTTTGTTTAAGGACGCTGTGAGTGAGACCATGTCAGGTGCCGATTTATGTCGATTTCGACCTAGTCAATGCCAGTTTAACCGCACTCCTTGCCCGTAATACCATGCCCATTCTCTCGGCACACGGCTGAGTGCACACTAACAATCAATAGTGCGCGATGCTCAACGATATGAACGGCGCACAGTGGGCCAGAACCGTTCCAAAGTGTGCCAAAATTAATTACTCATTGAAGAAGGTTAATGAAGTTCCAGTTTAAAGGAACTAAGGGTTTTCCGACCCATAGAATTCGATGGGAGTATTTTCAAATCCGTGTGACGTCATCAAAATACTGTTCTCTGATTGGACAAGGCAAATATTCATTGTAACACATAGACAAATTCATATTACACTGATTAGTGCAACTCTTCTTCTTCTTCTTCTTCTTGTTACTGCAAACAAACTCCGCATGATGCGGATATACAGTTGCAGGCACTTGGTGGGTTTAGATGTGCGCGCCTAATTGGGGAGCCCGTGGTGGGCCCTCCTAGTGAAATCTAGCATATTCATCTTACTCAAATGTCCTTGAAATGAATGCAACGATGTGGCTTGTCGTGCGTTATTTGGTAAGAGATTCCACTCCGCCAGAGTTCTTGGTATGAATGAATATTTATAGCAGTCCTTCTTGGTTGTGAGACGTTTGAACGAAAGAGCAGATGACTTTCTTGTTTGGATTCCCCCTGATGAGTCTGTCCGGTATTTGTCTGAGTCAATTTCAGCAGTGTGCTGTATTGATTTGTATAATAGATTGAGTCTGGAGGTAGCCCGGCGATCTTCCAGGGGTTTCTATCCCAGTGTTGATAGCATATATGAGACGCTACTAGTTCTTCTCCAGTCCTTGTATACAAATCTGGCAGCTCTTCGTTGAACAGCTTCAAGTCTGCTTTTGTGTTCCTCTTTGTATGGGTCCCATACTGATGCAGCGTATTCTAGCTTTGGTCGGACCAACGTCTTGTAAGCTGTCTCTTTCACTTTGCGCGAGCAACTACCTTATTTGCCTTGGATGCAGTTGTGTTTATATGGTCTGCCCAGTTCAGTTTGGAGTTAAGCTCTACCCCAAGGTACGAGTGTTTCGCTATTGAGTGAAGGGGTGTTCCATTCATGGTGTATTGTGTTTCTTTAGCTCTCCGTTTGTGAGTAATGTGCATCACATGGCACTTGTCAATGTTGAATTTCATCTGCCATTTTGCCTCCCAGGCGCACAAACGGTTAATATCCTGCTGTAGTGCCGTATTGTCAGCATCGGATTGGATCTCTCGGTATATAATGCAGTCGTCCGCAAACAGTCGCACTTGGGAGTCGACTCCCTTTGGTAAATCGTTAATGTATAATATAAATAGTAGTGGACCCAGAACAGTACCCTGTGGAACTCCTGATTGTACGTCCATGTGTTCGGATGAAGCCCCTTCCAGTACGACAGATTGCGTCCTCCTTGTCAGAAAGTTATTTATCCAGGTGTGTGTAGATCCTGTTATCCCTGCTTGGTTCAGCTTCAGAAGAAGCCTCTGATGGGGGACTGTATCAAACGCCTTGCTGAAGTCTGTGATGACGACGTCTGCTTGTCCTTGACGATCTAAGATTTCGGCGATGTCATGCACGGTCAGGGCAAGTTGAGTTTCGCATGATCTCCCTTTCCTGAATCCATGTTGTTCTCCATTGAGGACGTTGTATGTCTCGAGATGTGTCATGATGTTTGTGTGGATTATATGTTCCAATAGTTTACAGGGTATAGATGTCAATGAGACTGGTCGGTAATTCTTGGGTTCGGAGCGGTTTCCTTTCTTAAATATCGGCGTAATGTTGGCTTTCAACCAATCCTCTGGCAATTCTCCCGTGTCGATGGATTTTTGAAAGATGTTCTTTAGCAATGGGGCCACCTCTTCCGCACATTCCTTTAGCACTGCTGGTAACATCCCATCTGGGCCAGGAGCCTTGTGTGAATTCAACTCTTTTAACAGTTTAACAACGCCATTTGTTGTTATAACTATTCGGTCCATCGCCGGGGTATAATCATCATTAATATGCGGTAGGTTATTACAATTTTCCTGCGTAAACACAGACTGGAACTGTCGATTAAGTGTGTTTGCCTTGTCAAGCGGGGTATCTGCAATGCCGTTGGTTGTGTTTAGCGAAGCGACACCGGTGGAACTCTGCCTCAGACTTTTCACAAATCTCCAAAATGGCTTGGTGTTGTTCGTTGTGATGTTCTCACCCATCTCTCGTAAGTAGTTGCTGCGTGATTTTCTGAGGCTACGATCTAGGGTTCGGCGTATATTTCTAAAGATGTTCCAATCAGGATCTGCATTTGTGTGTCTAGCTTTGTCATAGGCATTTCTTTTACGGATGGATAGCTTCTTATGACAGTGTTTAAACCAAGGCAGATTGTTGTTTGGTGTAACTGACCTACTTGGAATATGCAAGTCCATTGCTAAAGTGAGGGTGTTCTCAAATCCCTCCCATAGGTCGTTTACTGTGGCTTCTGCTACATCGTTGATTGAGTCCGCGTATCGTGTCAAATCCTCCTTTATATTCTCAAAATTTCCTTTCTTTAATAAAAGACTTTTCTCCTTTTTTGTTTAACCCTCGTGGAAGAGTGTAAGAATTCTACTGAGACAACGTCGTGGTCAGATATCCCTGGAAGTATACATATATTCTGGACTAGAAGTGGAACATTTGTAAATACAAGATCTAAGATGCTGTTGTTTCGTGTGGGTTGTGTCACAACTTGATGTAGGTTGAATTCTTCAGCAATGTTGATCATGTGCGTACTCGCGGCAGGGTACCTTCCTCCAGTGGCAAATGTGTTCCTTGTCCAGTCAATGTCAGGTAGATTAAAGTCTCCAGCTAGAAAAATTTGGCTATTGATTGGTAGTTTTGATAAGGCTTGCTGAAGATCCGTTAATTGATGTTCGTCAAGAGCGATTGTTCCATTATGTTTCCTATAAAAAGCACCAATATATAAGGTTGGACGGCCTTTGACGTGTAGACTGGTCCACAGCATTTCAGATGTGTCCTTTTGGAGTTGGTGCGGCTTTTCCTCCCGGCATATTAAATCGACCCGTGTTGCAATGAGAACACCTCCTCCAGTAGACAGTCGATCGTTGCGAAAAACTTGGACAATCTCAGATGTGAATATTGCTGTATTTAGCCATGTCTCGGTCCCTACAACAATATCTGGCTTCTCTGTTTCAAGTAGGGCCTGAAATTGAGCTGTCTTGTTGCATATACTTTGAAAATTGATATTTAGTATTTTCAATGGTTTGTCCCTGGGCTTTTTTTGCGTTGACGTTTGTAGCCCCTTCACCATGGCCATGCTTGTTTTTATTCATAGGGTTTCGTTCAGGTTTTCTTTTCTTGGTCCTTGGGGATGATGCGGCAAGCGGCATAAACGATGCAGGGGGATCATCCATGTAGGCAAGTGAGGAGAAGCTGTTTGTACATGTAATTGACGAGTTATACGAATCAAACAATGAAGAGGCGAAGTTCGGTAATCCACAGGAAAGACATATCCAGCTTACAAGGGGTTTCTGGACCTAAGAAACACAGTTGGAGCATTTTCAAATTTCTCTGACGTCATCAAAATACTGTTTTCTGATTGGACAAGGCAAATACTCATTGTAACACATAGACAGATTCATATTACACTGATAAGTGGAACTTATAAGGGGTTTCTGTACCTAAGAAACACAATTGGAGCATTTACAAATTTATCTGACGTCATCAAAATACTGTTTTCTGATTGGACAAGGCAAATATTCATTGTAACACATAGACGATTCATATTACACTGATTTGTGGAACTTATAAGGGGTTTCTGGACCTAAGAAACACAATTGGAGCATTTACAAATTTCTCTGACGTCATCAAAATACTGTTTTCTGATTGGACATATTCATTGTAACGTATAGACAGATTTAAATTACACTGATTAGTGGAACTTATAATAATAATAATTATCATTATTATTAACATATAAGGGGTTTCTGGACCTAAGAAACAGCATTTCCAAATGTCTATGACGTCATTAAAATACTGTTTGTTTTTTCTCTCACACTCTCTCTCCCCTCACTCTTTCTCCACCTCTTTCTATCTTTCGCTATCTCTCTCCCCCGCTATCTTGAATTTCGCTTTCTGTGATTTTCTTTCCATTTTTGAGCTCTCTTCTACCATTGACTACTTTCATACAATCCATATGCTTATCCCATCATCTTAGACAAAGTGTTAGAGGACTTCTTATAGATGCTACTTGTGTCAACAAAGAAAAAAGCGTACAAATGTATCTTATTTAGTTTGCCTATTATGAGCCATTGAAGTTCTAGCGTGATATACTTCAATGGTATGATCCCAACCAGAGCGCGTTGATAGTGTTTACGCCCTCAACGTTCGTTGGTATGAGCGCACGGCGCGCTCTTTCGCAAAAAAGGGCGATTTCGGCAAAAAAGGGCGAACATGTGGTTGGAAAACCGCTTCTTACTCATAAGGTGGCAGATGGTGGCAGACAAATTTGGTATCAAAGTAAAGCATACATTGTAAGGAAGGCAATCATGATATTTTTAGCCAGCAATCGACAGCAATGTTGACCATTTTTGCACATGGAAAAAAAACATTGATTTTCTCCCATTATTTGTTTGATTCTACTAAACATAAATTCCGACGTAACTAATAGTTTGGCTCTAAAATGTATGATTACTTAGAATGACTATTATAAAACAAGCATTTCAAATTTTAAGTCGATTAAGCAAGCCGTTTGGCAAATATCATGAAAAAACCGCAATATTGCATTTAACACAATGTGTTCCCTAAAATCAACATTTCTGGACTTTGTGACGACAAATGACCCACTTAAAATAAATATCGAGAAGAAATATTGTTCGGAGATGTTCTACAGGTTGTAATCTTTGCTTAAAACATGAAAAAAAGCAATTTCATTTCCATGACCAAGTCACTATTTTGGCGCACTTTTGCTCACACCTGGCCCACTGTGCGGCGGTTCGTGCGTTTCATCAAGCGCTGGCTCAATACAAATTGACAAAAAAGAGAACCTGACTTGGTGTCACTCACAGCGCCCTAAAAAAAAACTACACGACCAAATTGACTGTTCTTGGTATCGTTGTTCATTTGAAAAGACACTCTATCCGATGGACATAATACATTTGTTACTATATTTTGGTAAGTGCCCCGTTCCGTTTTTTTTGGGCCACCCTGTATAATATGTAGTGTATATCCTTTATTAAAGGAACATTAGTTGAATTATCTTGAAATTTCAGCAGTTAATAATATTAGCTAGTTCTGGCTCCACTTAGCAGCATCGCAGATCGGACCGCAAGGCCCCTTTTCTCCTGTTATTCGTCTTTAGAATACGGACATGTGTTTGAATCAATTAGCGAAAGTTGTGACTCCATCCATAGTAATTCCTTGATTAAACAAAAACAAAAGTGTGGAATGACATTATGATATAATTTGTGATGTGGATAAAGAAGTACAACACTAATACCACAATAAGCAAATGCTTGAGTGTATGGTAGTTCAATGAATGTACAACTGATAATACCATAATAAATAGCATACATATCATAGTTACTTATGCACTCAACTCATGATAAAACATATATTGAAATATAGCTTGTTAGGATAATGTTTTGCTTGCATTTTTTCTATCTCTTCCAGACCAGCTCGAGCTTTTGCTTACTCAGGACATTCGCGTTTTATTATCGTCATGCTATATGCTCCGAAAGTATAAGTCTTCATCCCATTTCAGGTTGATGAAGAGCTCATGCTTCCAATGACCTTTTTTGCGATTTAGATGTAATATTTGTATGTGATAGCACATGACTGTATTTGGTTTGTCTGTTTGTTTTTTGTTTGAAGATTCTTAATACATAGCCTGTGGGAGGGCTCAACAAATTAAAACGAAAAAGTTTTAAGGACTTTGACAATGTTCCTAGATCCCTTTAAATCTACTGTAAATGGTATTCAGTCTGTAAAATAAAAGTAATATTATTTGTATGGGTAAAGGAACACACATACACATACATACATACACGCACATACACACGCACGCACGCACACACACACACACACACACAAACACACACACACACACATACTTATCTTCATATGTGTAGTTGACGTCTCACAAATTATCATATAAGATCAGCTTTGCATTAAAAATGTTTACCCCTAGTTAGCTATTCAAATAATGTCTTGTTAATATATGCAATGTATTGTGGTCATTTCATGTAATCACATCGCATGTATTTATTTTTTAACAAATCTGCAATGATGCCCCTGGATATGAAAATGAACACGAAGTTACAAAACGGTGGTTATTTTTTCACTTGAAAGAAAATTTAATTTAATGAAGAAAATAGTCCTGCAAATAATCCAACCAAATATATAATTAATAACACTACCTATTTGAATGTATCAGTTTAAATTATTTTAAATTATTTTAATAACATTTGATTACATTTTAAAATTTAAATATCACTCATATACCGGATTTTTTTATTTTAGTGGAACGTACGTTTATTCTTATAATTGTGCGTAGTTAGCATTATATAAATAATCCTAAGATTGTCAAATCTAACATGAACACTTGGCATTGTACGAAGAAAAAAAGCAAATCATTATCTATGCAAGTCTTTTTGTCGATGTGCTTTTATATATAGTCCTGTAGTCGGTCAAATACGAAGTGTATTAGGTCCCGTCGCAGAAAGACATACAATCGATTCGGCGAACTAAGATCAGAGGACAGTTTCTAACTAGGAACAATACAAAGTGATTAAAGCATTTACAATTAAAGGGTATTTGGGGGCTAGGAATCCATTTCTGGTACCAATTTGCAGTGGCTACAGCTAATATGCAATACGTACAGGGCTTTATGTTCTTATATGATGCATATTTAGTTCGGTTGCCACCCTTGCAACCATTGGTAATACATAATATTAGCATAATTAGTTGTGTTTACATAATTTGCATATTCCCAGGCATTGAGTAAATTCGTCAGAATTGTGAAAGCGGAAGGTTAAAGTTGACAAGGAATACCACTTTTCCAAGGTTTTTTTTTTTTTTTTTTATTTTTTTTTTTTTGGGGGGGCAACAAATCAATTTCTATTACTTATTTCCATATATCACTATGGCAACCTTCTTAAATCCAAGATGGCCGCTCACCAAATTTATCACTCTAGGATACACGTGCGCTTTATTTTGGTTTCAACATGATCTTTTTTTAATGTAAATTATTAGAATTGATTAGCAACTTGAAAAAGTTGTAAGCGGACGAACTATTTGGGATCTTTTTCTACGGTCGTGATCTTTGTTCACTTAGTTTCATAATTGGATCTAATTTAAAGGGAACAACCACCCCCAAATAATGTTCTAATATTTGATTATATCGGGATTTATGTTCACTTAATTTCATAATTTGATCTCCTTCAAATTAATTTTATTTAATTTAAAGGGGTGGGGGGGGGGTAAGGAAAAATGCCCCCCCCCCCCCCACACACACACACACACACACACACACATCTTCACGCGTTGCGGTGCAATCTGGAGCAATATCGGGAGCAATCGGGAAAATTGCGGAGGGAGGGAGGGGGGGGGGGGGGGGGGGGAGTATTATGCCCCCGGCCATATGAGGGTCAAGGGGTGCCTGGGGTGGTTCAGTTCCATGACAAATGTCTGTTTCTGCAGACCCAGAAAGTAGTAGTTATGGTTATAAAGTGAGAATAAAATATTTTGGAGACACATATTTTTACGATTGCTGTTGGAATGGATTACTAAAACTAATCATTTGTATATATCCAAGGATTAATTAAGGGGGTTGTTCCCTTTAAAGCAACTTTCATTAACAATATAATGTAGGTTCCGCATTATTGATATAAAATCTATTGGTATATTTGTATCGTGGGTAAAGTACATGAATGTAATGTACATGAAGAAATAGCTTCTTTTTTATTATTCATTACCACGCAAAGTAGAGTAGAGAAAATGTATTACACTAAAGATGCTTACAATAATTCTTAGAACTGTATGGTAAATAGCTTTAAAATAATTTTAAAGAGATAGTTGAGTTTTGGTAAAGAGAGTAAAGTTTTGGTCAAACTGAATTTAGTAACCAAAACCTGCACTATTACATTACAAACTAATAGTTATAACTCGATCATGTTCGAAAGGAATACAAAATTACAAATGACCCATTTTTGTATACATTTTAACGGCTGGTTCAAAATTATCGAATTATTGTGGGGCCCCATAATTATTACAAATGGTTATGTTAATGGATATTTCAGTCATTTCTGAACCAAATTTGCTCTTTCAAATTTGACACTCAATTTTACATTATCTCACAATTATTTTTTTTGTGTAGCGCCCTCTATACCAAAACTCAACTATCCCTTTCACCATCGAAACAAATCTCTTGTATAGCGTTATCGGAAGAAATCAGAATAAATTGAGAAAAGATAATTATAATTGAGCAAAATTAGATAATGTAAATTATAATATCTTAAAAGCCGTAAATCAATGTTAGGTGATATGTTATTAATGTACACCTTTCAATGAACATTCTTTACCAGTGTGTAAATTGTTATAAGATATTTACAGGTCAAATGCTAATTTTAAATATACTAGAAGATGCACACAAAAAGGAGCCAAATGCTCTGCTGGTCAGCAATGGTCAGTGATCGCTTCGTTTCTGTCCAAATTCTCGGGTTAAATCCAATCTCTGTTGCTATATACAGGGTTGTGGAGCGACGGACGTAGACCTGGAATAAATATGCAGTAAGCAGAAACGTGAAGAAAACATGTATAAACGGAAACAAAATTAGACTTATGTGGGGTTATGTGATCGCGAATTATGATTTTTTTTTCTCCATATAAATAAACGTTTTTTTATTTTGTTTTATTGTAACATTCTGTTGAAAATGAAGATAAAACAAATGAAAACTAGACTAAGTTCTCGACAAATTAGATAATACCCTCATTACGTGATCATGGAATTTAGTGCGCAATGAAATTACATTAAATTACGAACTTTCTGTGTGCCGATATGCGATCAGATTTGACCCTAATTAGCATAATGAAGAATGTGTCTTGTGCCAAGATCCAATTATGTGGCCATGACCATGTGACAGTGTAAAATATACTACACAATACGTATTTTTATATTTGACCCTTATTTGCATGACGGATCTGCAATCACGTCTCACTTTTGTGAAATATGTGGGTTATAATTTTTTCCGTATGCCAACATTTTGCATCGTCACCATAACATTTGTAAAGATAATATGTAGTAAGCCTTGTGACATTGTATCCTTATTTGCATAGGACCTAATAATTTTTATATTTTTATTTTATTTATTTTGTTAATTGTTAAAGGGATAGTACAGTTTCGGTCCAGAGTGCGCTTTAACTTTTAACGAAATACTGAGTGTATTATATGACAAGGCGCGCGATTTTAAGGCCAAAGTAAACTTAATTTGATCAAAATCGGTTTTTAAAAAAGCTGAAATATCCGACCATACATATATCAGATTGTGGGCCCCACAGTTATTTAATAATTGAATACAAATATTCTATTACACCTGCACATTTTGGAAAATATGCCAAAGTGTCTTTTAAATTGTTTGATAATTTGATTATCACCTTAGTAGCAGTTGGGGGTGCACATGTCGAAGACAAATTCTCCGGTGCTTCCCCATCCGGTCGAGTACCCGAACTGGGTGACATTCAAGGGATTGGGATCGACATACTCCATGAACGGCTGGTCCAGGTCATCTCCGGCGAACACGGCGACTCGACCGTTGAGGTACGACACCACGAATAATCTCGCCTCGGTCGGGCTCAACGGAGAGTGAATTAAAGTCGCCAGGTTGGTGCATTGACTGCATCGTCGAATCGCCGTCTTCGCGTTACCCCCGCCACCGATCACTAGGAAGATCAAACAAAAGTTGATTGATAGTAATTATCATCAGCACGTGGTAAAGGATGATCAGTTTAAATGAGAGGTTTTTAAAGTAATTTCAAAATTCACCAAAAATAATGTACATCATCAGAACGTGGTAAAGGACGATCGGTGTAAATTAAAGCTAGGCTGTAAAGCCATTTCAAACTGGAAACCAAGCAAATTCTCTTGAAGAATTAAACCACCACCGCCTCATCAAATCTGGGCCCCGTCGCAGAAAGAGTTAATGGTAAGTCATATAATGTGACTAATGCGCAAATCTGATTGGTTCAAATATGCATACTGACTTTCTATTAATTGCAACCATACGATCGAATGCAACTCTTTCTGCAACGGGGCCCAGATCATCTAAGTTCAGGATTAAGAAGCAACTATTGTTATGTTTCAAACTCGAGAAATTTAGTTTGGAAGGCGCACGCCCTGCAATGCCGCGTCAACAAAAAACACAGTAACATTAAATACTGTTAATTATAGTGTTCTTCTTTTGAAGGCATCTTCAAGTTCAGGTAAACATTAAAATACGACATGGATGTTATGCGCATCAAGTTGCAACAATGTATCATGGATAAGTTTGAACCCTTTTAGACTGTTTTACCAAGTGAAAGAAAAATCAACCTGTTACATCACAAATGAATGTCTTTGATTGTGCCTACCAAAAATATATCAATTTAGTATTTAGTATTTGAAAATCAAGGGCAAACACGAAATACAATAAATGGTCTACAGTTCCTAGACTAATTAATCGGTCGTAAGGACCGTTTATTATTTCGAGCGCTAAAAACCCAAATAATTCCACGAAAAGATATTTTCAAATCCTAATCCGAGAAGGGTACTACTGCTTACAAGTGATTCCAAATCTATCTATATGATTGATACATGACTTTTATTATATATGATTTTGTTGTTTCATGATTTTATGTTTGAAATGAATAAAATGAAGGAAAAAACTAAATAATAATAACAATCTTCTCGCATTTTTGTTTTTATTTTGGCTTGCAAAAGATGGACAACATCTCTAAACATGCTAAATGACATACCGATTTCGTAGAGATCATATGAGTCTATATCTGGAGCCAGCGAGATGCAGACATCATTACTAGCCTTCGCCGTGAAAGAAACCTGCAAGTTCTGGGCCTTCTCAGCAGGGACTTCGGGAAAGCTGTAGATGTATTGGAATGTATCGCCGGTCGTGTAGACGACTTTCATGACTAAAGATAAATTACAAAAAAATGGCATACTATTTAACGTTTCTTATCTTTATCTAAATTATATTAGGGCTACATAACAGAACACACTCATCAGCGCAAACTTAAAAATAAAAACGACTCTGCTTTGAATAAGTATT
>JBAMJV010003003.1:142500-163853 GCA_037951105.1 Echinarachnius parma | reverse complement strand
CGTCAACACAAAGGCAGCCAAAGACTCGCTTCGCCGAATGATCGACAGAGCATGCGCACAATATTTCATGTATATAGAGAGATAATTGGGCGCGCCCAGGGGGGGGGGGGGGGGGGGGGGGGGTGGGTGGGGGGCCTCCATGTAGAAATGACAGAGAAATATATTATGCCAGTGGAAGTAAACATACCAGTGACAAATGTTAGAGGAAAAAATATAAATTTAAAAATGACCCTCAAGTGAAAAGAAAGTGCATTTTCCTAAAAATGGACAGGCAACATTTTGTAAGATTTCACCCCCCCCCCCCTAAAAAAAAAGAAAAAGATTGTGTACCAATTTTTCTCATTGATAAACGAACAATTTGTATCAAATTCAACACGCCGTAAAATAATTAATTGAAAGCCCCAACATCTGATGATCATTGAAAAGGGCATCTCTGCAGTAGCTGCATGAGATGATCGTTTAAGCGGTGGTCACAACCCGCCGTACTTGCAAGTGCGTGCCCGTGCGTGCTGTCTACTTGCAAAAACGTGGGCAAAATTTGGGTATCCGTACGTGGTGAGTACCGACTCAGTACCGACTCAGTACTGATTTGGGAGCACGCAGACACGACGTAGCACTTTTAGTGCACGAGGAACTTTCGCTGCGTTCGCTGCGTTTTCGCTGCGTTCTGCAGCCAATGAGCGCACGTGCGTGCTGCGCACGTGATAAGTGCGTGGTCCGTGCTTACTCGGTACTTGCCCAGTTCAACTGTCCAATGAGCACGCAGAACTCACGTGGACCGTACCGAGTAAGCACGTGCTCCGCACTTACAACGCACGTTGTGCGCACTGATTTATGCAGTATAATATGAGCAGAAAAGGTTGTTCGCACTTGCACGCACTTAGTGAGTAAGGACACCGTACGTGAGCAGCACGTGTAAGTACGGCCTCCGTACGATAACGTGGCAACCGCACGGAGACCGTACGTTGTAAGCACGTTGTAAGCACGTTGTAAGCACGTACAACGCACTTACCACGTGCGCAACGTACGATGCACGCAACCGCTCACGGCCAGGCGTGGCGTGCGGGCCACGTACTTACACCGTGCGTGTGACGTGCGTTGCCGGTACTCCCTCCCTGCCTTTGCCACTCCCTCCCTACGTTTTCAGAAAAACGTGGCGGCCGTGGCCTCCCCAAAAACCGTACGGACTAAAAACACGCACGGTGGGTTGTGACCAGGGCTTTAGTGAAGCCAGATATCGGGGAATGTGGTGTGTGATGGATTGTATGTGTTGTTGTTGTTGTTATGATGCACACACGGCAGTCACCAGCACCCAATTATAAGGTCCACTAATAGAAATAAAACAGTACAACGACTGAATAAAATAATGTCCACACAAGTGATATGAATTGGAATGACGTCATTATTAAGAAAGTAAACAAATGTCCAGAAAGATGTATTGCACGGCGATTAGGGTCCATTAATATGATTAAACGCGAGAGTCAATTTTGTATAGGCCTAGAAAGAGTGACAGTCCGCGGATGTGAATAGCGAGAGTTCGGAAAGATGATGCAGAAGTAGTATAGAACGCGTGCATGGGCGCGTGGAGAAAAAGGCGATTTATCATTTCAGTCCGTCGATGAACCAGCACACACGATGTGGCGCGAAGGCGTGGCGATGACTCCGGCGTGTGCCGTGGAGAGATGAGCGAAGCCTGGAAGCCTGAGGTGTGGTGTTATACGTGTCCATATGTAGACAATACGAAAATGGCAATCGGAAGTATAGTAGAAAGTCTTGCATGCAGAAAAGTGTCATCTCTGCAAGAAGAGAAAGATTGATGAAAGGTCCGAATGGCTCGGTGGATGAAGAGGTTGATGAAGATGAAGTTGAACGCCCCATGTCGGTGGGCGGACTCTCCCCTATACGTAGGTGCGTGAGTGAGGCATGGATTGTAGCCCCGTTTACAATCATGGTTGTCGATGCCCATGCATGTGAGTTAGATGGTAACTGCACATGGCGATATGGTCTTTGAATACGTCACATTAACGTCGTAAAAAGGGCGTCCATACGACAAAAATGATGGCAAAAAATTGGCCTTGAAAAGACGTCAAACTTACGTCTTTATAGCGTTATTGATACGACATAAACCCGTATGGCAAAAATGGTCTTTAAACGACATTATAAAGACGTCGTTATCATGTCTTCTATACGACAATAATACATTCTTAAAAATGGTCTTTGAACGACGTTATAATGACATCGTTTTACGTCTTTCCTACGACAAAAATAAATAGTGGAAAAATGGTCGTTTAAAGATGTTATAATGACGTCAATTTTACGTCTTTTATACGACATGAGTCATCATGTCAAAAATGGTCTTTAAAATACGTCATAATGACGTCGTATTCTGATCGTTTGTACGACATATGACGTGTTTACCAGTTTACGACCAGATTAAGACGTCATAAAGACGTCAGTCTGCTATCAGGGGCGGCAGCCCAGAGGTCTTTTGTGCATCGAAAAGCGTACTGATTGTTGAACATATGAATATTTAGAGGAGAATGTAACAAATCAAAAAATATGAGTCTCCCGGGGTGTACCCGTGGATAAAGGGGTCCTTGCGCCTCCAAAGTTTGACCCCTGGGATTGTCCGATGCTTCTATTTGTTTGCGAATGTACCGTGTTCAACATCGCTGACTGCGGGGAGAGCGAAACAGAGAACAAAAGGATCGCTGATGCGTACCTGGCAATTTCGACAAATTTTACGTTGCCTGATTTGAAAGACGAAATACACGTTGATTCATTGGGGATTATATCTAAAAACCTCTTGCAACTTTACTAATATGTCTTACAGATTACAGAATACATATTGATAGCACGTTTGAATTATGCCAAAGGCCATATAAATACATTCGAATGAACCCCATCACCAAAACAAGATCAAACATGGCTTCCACTTACAATGAATATCACACATTAAAACAACACCCGTGTATAAAACTAAAGTAACTAGCCGAATGCAGAGGAACCAATATATGAGCGCATGGCATAGCGGGGGGGGTTGACAACTGCGGTAACAGAGAAATTTATCAATAGAGCCTTTACTCCGTGCAGTCGTGTTCAGAGTGGCAGATGGTTGTCATGGGATATCTTTTGTTCTCTTTCATGAGAACAATTTTACAAACCATCGCATCAAGGAATTCTAATCGATGTAACAAGAACAATAAGTAACCATTCAGTCCTTTCAATTCGATGAATACACGTCTTTCTCACTTGACCGTAGTATTGCACATGTGAAAAACGTAACTGTGAACAGGGAGCAGGGGCCCGATTACGGACCAGCGACATTTACCATGGTAATTAGCATCATTGGCTCTAACGCATTGATGTCAATATGCTAGAATTACGTACAAATCAATAGAACGTTAGCAGAGCACACATACCGCCCTTACTCATTCAACCGTAAAGCATATCTAGAGATTAGTGGAACTAGGTCTGGTCCTGGGTCATGATCGTGCTCTCGGCCACTGGTGTATTGGCCTCTACATGCAGCTTGGATGCCAATACACACATATAATTGCCTTTTGTCTGACTTTGTGCAGCGACTTTCCCCCTCTATGTAGGGAAATGTGGAAGCTCCGCTTTTATAAACATAACTTTTGCGAGTCGATTTTCAATATTCAGAGGCATCTGCAGGATAATTTAACGGATGACATTTGTATCCAATATGTATTCTGTAATCTGTAAGACATATGTGTTAAGTTGCAAGAGGTTTTGGATATAATCCCCAATGCATCAACGTGTATTTCGTCTTTCAAAACAGGCAGCGTAAAATTGCCAGATACGCATCAGTGATCCTTTTGTTCTCTGTTTCGCTCTCCCCGCAGTCAGCGATGTTGAACACGGTACATTCGCAAACAAATAGAAGCATCGGACAATCCCCAGGGGTCAAACTTTGGAGGCGCAAAGGACCCCTTTATCCACGGGTACACCCCGGGAGACTCATATTTTTGGATTTGTTACAGTCTCCTCTAAATATTCATATGTTCAACAATCAGTACGCTTTTCGATGCACAAAAGACCTCTGGGCTGCCGGTCTATACCTAGTTTGCCGGACATTAGCTTGCCGGACCTAGTAACTATTGTTGGGCTTGCCAGCGGGGGGAGTATTGCGTCATGCGCATGTTATTGCCATGCATTGCAGGGGCGGTCTATGCCTGCCGTCTGTTTTCTTTGTCACGTACAAAATACAGTTTAAAAATGTATGAGCCTGTCGAGGTTGGGTGACGTAATAAGGGAGGGGAAGGTTCCTTTCCGTTCTGTTCTATTCTCTCCGCTTTATTTTCCTCCTCTTTCCCCTCTCCCCCACTCTCGCGTCCTAGCTGCACTGATTTGTGGGTTCGTATAAATATTGGCCCTGTTTGTGAGTTACAGTTGATCGTAGGTCAGAAATTCAGTACGTTTTTTTTAAATTAATTGAATCTATTCATTTAGAGCGCATAGTCTGACAGTTGGTTGGAGCTTGCAATCGAGCATGTTTCTTTCTGCATCGGGGCTCATGGTATTAATTTGCCTCCTATATATATTTAGTTTACTTTAGGCAATATGTCTTTTATCACTAGTTTTACTTTTAACCAGATAAGATTTTTTTTTTTTTTTTGTCCCACTTGTGGAATATTTCAGCGCCAATATATGAGAAAAAGTTTATGAATGCGTTTAATTTATATGTGTTATATAGTAAGGAGGAGGAGGAGACCTCATAGAGACCTCACAGAGGAGGAATGTTTAGTGTATATATCTTACAATTATTTTTAGTTAAGTTACTGTGTGTGTTGTGTGTGCAGCTGTGTGTGAGTGTTAATTGCATTGCCGACGTAGTTGGGGATCTCGACCAGTATGCTGATTTGTGGAGTCATTTATATATTCTTGAGCCTGCTTATGCCAGCCCGTTTGTTAGAAGCTTATATATGGAGGAAATAATACATGAATATATATATATGTATATTAATATGTAGTTATGGAAGGTAAAGATATTTTTATTAAATGTAATCTTCTTTCTTTGAATGTTAAAGGAATTCGAGAAAAGTCAAAGAGGGAAAAAATTTGTACGTGGTGTAAAGATAAAGGTGTAGATATTGTTTTTTTACAAGAAACATATAGTACAATTGAAGTTGAGGAGACTTGGAAATTGCTATGGAATGGGAGTTCATATTTTAGTCATGGGACAAACCATAGTAAAGGGGTGCTTATTTTAATAGATAATAAATTAGATATTCAGATATTAAATGTTATTTCAGATAATAATGGTAGATATGTTATAATGGAATGTATTATTCAGGGGATGAAATTGATAATGGCTAATGTTTATTTGCCAGTAAGAGGAAGGGAATTAGAAAAAAAAAGATTTTTGGGTTAATTTTGAAAAAATAGTAAAAGAAATTAATAAAGAAAATAATGCAATAATTATTGGGGGAGATTTTAATATTATTTTAAATAAAGATTTAGATTATTTTGGACGTAGTAAACACAATGTTCAGTCTCGATTTAATATTTTATTTGAACAATTTTTAGATAGATTTGAGTTGCTGGATATTTGGAGGGTAAGGAATGGATTGAAGAAACAGTTTACGTATAGGCAAGTTAATTCATGTATACAAAGTAGATTATATTATTGGTTTGTTTCTAAGCAGATAGAACATGTAGTATTAAAGTGTGATATAATACCTTCTACGGCTCCAGATTATTCAGCCATTCAATTGCAATTTTACGATAAGTTAATGTATTCATCTAAGTTTCAGGGATCCTATTGGAAATTAAATAATAGTTTATGTCAAGATACTGAATATATTAATTGTATTAAAGAGGAAATTATTAAATTAAAAGAAGAATTTCGAATAGAAATAGAAGATAAAAGAGTTTTATGGGATTTTTTGAAAATGAAAATTAGAAATGTTAGTAGAAAATATTCAAAAGAAAAGGCGAAACAACGAAAACAAAGAATTGAAAATTTGGAAGAAGATATTTTGAAGTTGGAAAATGAATTGTTGAATGGATTAGACCAGGAAAAAGTTGATGACTTAGAACGAAAAAAAAAAAGACTTACAGGATTGTTATAATTATATAAATGAAGGTATTAAAATTCGTTCTAGAGCATCACACTATGAATGTGGAGAAAGAGACACTGGGTATTTTACTCAATTAATGAAGTCTAATAAAAAGAAAACGGTGATTAGTAAACTTTATATTGATGAAGAAATAAGTTTTGATCAAAAAAATATTATGCAGGAAATATATACATTTTATAGTAAGCTTTATGCTCAATCGGAAGGGGAAGTTGATTTTGTGGATGATTTTTTTCAGGACCTGCCAAAATTAAATTTAGAGTTGTGTGCATTCTGTGAAGGCAAAATAACAAACGGAGAATGTGTTGCAGCCATGAAAGAAATGGCATCTAATAAATCCCCTGGTAATGATGGGTTAAGTGTCGAATTTTATATATTGTTTTGGCCATTAATAGGAAATTTAGTTGTAGATTCTGTAAATTCAGCTTTTGAAAAGAAGGAACTTTCCTCATCACAAAAGCAGGCAGTTATACGTTTGATTTATAAAGAAGGAAAAGATCCCTTATTTATAACAAATTATAGACCAATATCTTTATTGAATGTTGACTACAAAATTTTAACTAAAGTGCTTTCTATAAGGATTAAAACAGTTTTAAATGAATTAATTTCTGTAGACCAGGTGGGATATTTAAAAGGTCGAAATATAGGTGAAGCGATAAGAATGATAGATGATATAATTCATCATACATCAGTTAATAAAATACCTGGATATATGATGATAATTGATTTTGAAAAGGCTTTTGATTCAGTTTGACATACTTTTTTGCAGAAGGTTTTGATTACATTTGGTTTTGGACCGTCATTTTGTAGATGGGTGGAGACTATATATAATAATGCTCAAAGTTGTGTTTTTAATGGGGGCGCATCTAGTGGATACTTTGATATTAAGAGAGGTGTTAGACAGGGGGACCCCCTGTCCCCATATTTGTTTATACTTTGTATTGAAATTTTAGCGCGTTCAATATATAAAGACCCTGAAATTCAAGGATTTACTTTTAATAATGTACAAGTAAAACAAATTCTTTATGCAGACGATATGACTCTCTTTATTCGGGACTCAAACTCACTTAAAAGGGTAGAAAAACTGTTTGAAAGTTTTGCTACAAATTCTGGATTAAAAATTAATAAAGAAAAAACTTTCATATTATTGTTACGCCCTTCTCAAAATAAAAATATTGCTCTTCCATTTGGTAAAATAGTACAAATAGTTAAGATTTTGGGTATATACTTTTCTTTGGATGTCGAAGTTCAGGAAAGGACAAATTATAAGGAAATTTTGAGTAGAATAAAAAAGTTGTTGTCTTGGTGGAAACAAAGAGATTTAACTTTAATGGGGAAAATCCAATTGATAAAAACGTTTATTTTGTCAAAATTGATTTATGTATCGGCGCTGACACCAGTACCGAATTGGGTATTTCAAGATTTGGATAAATTTGTTTTTGACTTTTTGTGGAATGGAAAAGATACAATTAAACGAAATGTTATGTTCTTGGATTATTGTAAAGGTGGACTTAGACTAACAGACTTTCATTTATTTATTTTAGCGCAAAGGATTATGTGGGTAAAGCGACTCTTAACGGGGGATGCAACAATGGGATGGAAACAGTATTTTAATTATTTAACTAAAGATGCTGTAGGAAGTTTGATATTTTATAATAATGCAATCATAGGTATATCTGAATTAGTATTACCGGCATTTTATAGAGATATGTTGGACGTTTGGATGGCCACGAAAACGTTTTTGTTAAAAAAAGATACATCTAAAAGGAAAGAGATTATTTATAATAATAGATATGAAGAAACTTACGAGCATTTATTTTGTCTTTGTGAGAAAGTAAAACCAATTTGGGAAGAGTGTGGGAATCTATTTAATTTAGTAGAGATTAAAAATATAAATTGGAAAGGTATCCATGTAGGGATAATTGAGTTAAACATAGGGAAGGAACAGTTATTAAATCATATAATAATTTTGATAAAATATATGATATTTATAGACAGTAAAAATAAAAATAAACCACCAACTCCTTTGGAGATTAAGAAAAGATTATTAGAAAATAGAAAGGAGGAGAAGAAATTAGCTGGAGATTTTTTTTTTTAGGCTTGGTTGCTCATTAGCGCCAATTTTCGGTCGCTATACACAGGTTTAATCAGTGGCGTAGCGAGGGTCAAGTGATTGGGGGGGGCACAGCTGCGATGGAGCGGAGCGACCAAGCCCGAGGGCGCGTAGCGCCCGAGGGGGGAGGGTGTGGGAGGGGGGTGTCCCCCCCTCCCACGGTAGGGAGCTTTTGCAAATTTTTACTTGAAATAATGCAATTTGGTGCATACCTTGGAAGGAAATTTGATAATACTGAATTAAAGAAATCATTTCCCTCATGATAAAGTATACACACACAATCAAACCTACGTGTACATACACACCAGACTCAAATACTCTCACGCCGTATGCTTGTCTACATTTATTTGGGGGAGGGTGTGGGAGGGGCTTCACCCCCTCCCAATTTTTTTGAAATTTTTTAAATTGGTGTTTAAAATATCACTGTAGAAGTATGGTCATTATTGTCTTTATCATTGTCTTAATCATGGGTGTTAAAATGGTATATAATAGTGAATCTACTCGTTACGTATTTTAAAACGGTAATAGCGAGGAAAGATTAAGCCCGTGAGATGGATCCACGTGATCCTGTATACTATAGAGCCATCGATATAGTCTAGGGCATTGAGCTCCAATGGAACTAAGCAAAAGTGGTCGGGAGGGGAGACATTGCGAGGAAGCGAAGCGACCGATTGGGGGAGGGTGTGGGAGGGGGTGTCCCCCTCCCAAAGTAGGGAGCTTTCGTATTTTGTGGCCTGAAATTGTGCGATTTGGTGCACACCTAGGACAGAAATTTCACGTAATATAAAGTATATAAGTACGGAACCAAACATACTTAATGACAAAGGAGGGGAACAATCTCCTCCCCTTTCTAATGTGGGGGACATAATATTCCAATTTTATTTGCATTCAGCGCATATGGACCGAATTTACTAAAAGGAAAAATTATTTCAAATTATTTTATTTTCCGATGATAGTGTGCTATAGACATGATAGATGAGGGTCTAATAAATTTCGTATATATCAGTATTTCAGAATATGCGCGCGAAGCGCGCGGCAAAAATTAAGATTTACAGTCCTTTTCAAACTAAAAAAAAAAACATCTATGCTCGGGTCCCTTGAATTAGTTTCAGTAGGCCTATGCTCAACTGATGCAGATATCGACTCGGGAGAAGATGACTGGTGCTCCTTCAATGATGATCATCAACAATATGCCTAGATTATGCATCATGAATTAATGGAACGGGTGCATTTGGAGTGAAGAAATTAGTAAAAGAAGTTTGTCTTTACCTAGACATTTAGGACTACGTAGTGCAGCTATGCGCCTTTATAGCCTGCATGAAGGCGTCAAAATTATCAATAAAAGCGGGAGGCAGATTCAAGATCCTAAAAGGGCCCTTGGTATGATAAACGATTTACCATGCTAGGAAGTATGTTAGGCCTATACGCGCTCTATGTCTTCTGAAATTCGGTGAGCGTCGATCCTCGCGAACGGGACTGAAAATTTGCATAAGGCGCTATATTGGAAGGATTCTTCAAACTGATATAGGTGCGCTATTGCTAGTACTAGGGAACGACTGTTATGTTCTTGGTTATTATCGTTGATGATTATTATCACACATTAAATAAAACGTGATAATAATGAATGATATACATTGTAGACACATTTGGCTTCATGTCAGGTCGTCATTTTTTTTTTTTTTTTTTTTTTTGCCAAACGATTGGGAGCTACGCCACTGGGTTTAATACGTGCGTCGGGACCCAAATAGGGTGGTCGCTGGTCGCGTTAGGCAGGTGGTCGCATTACGCAGGTCGTTTAACACATGATTTTTCAGGGGAGGACTGGAGAGCGGTCGATATGAGCAGGTGGTCGCTATAGACATAGGCGCCGGAAGTGGGGGGCAGGGGGCGGCCGCCCCCCCCCCCCCCCCCAATCCAAAAAGTGGGGGGGGCAAAACGCGTTTTTGCCCCCCCCCCCCCAAAAAAAAAAAAGCCCCCCCCTCAAAAAAAAAGAAAAAAAAAGAAAAGAAAGAAAGAAAGAAAGAAAAAGGAAAAGAAAAAATTAAATGTATCAGCCAATACTTGTTAATTCTAACATTTAAAAACTAAGTTATACATCCATTTAACGTTTTTGCTGCGCGCTTCGCGCGCAAACAAATTATCTCAGTTTGTTGTGTAACTTGCGTATGGTACGTCTGCATGGGGTGGATTTTTCTGTACCGGTCCACGTAGTTCCTGTGTAGGCTGTTATTGCTATGGCTGTTTGTGTGACGTGCACCAAATTGCACTATTTCAAGTATATGAATGCAAAATCTTCCCCGTGGGAGGGGGATACCCCCTCCCAAACCCTCCCCCTCTGGCTCTGCCCCAGCCATGCCAGCCCTCGGTCGCTTCGCTCCCTCGGGACTCATTTTTGGCTGTAAGCTATGTTGTTGGATCATACATAATGTGGCATATGGTTTATGTTGTTATGCATCAAATTGCACCATTTCAAGTATATAAATGCAAAATCTTCCCCGTGGGAGGGGGATACCCCCTCCCAAACCATCCCCCTCTAACTCTAACCCAGCCCTCGGTCGCTTCGCTCCCTCGGGACTCATTTTTGGCTGTAAGCTATGTTGTTGGATCATACATAATGTGGCATATGGTTTATGTTTTTTGATGCACCAAATTGCACCATTTCAAGTATATAAATGCAAAATCTTCCCCGTGGGAGGGGGATACCCCCTCCCAAACCCTCCCCCTCTGGCTCTGACCGAGCCCTCGGTCGCTTCGCTCCCTCGGGACTCATTTTTGGCTGTAAGCTATGTTGTTGGATCATACATAATGTGGCATATGGTTTATGTTTTTATGCACCAAATTGCACCATTTCAAGTATATAAATGCAAAATCTTCC
Organism: Echinarachnius parma; assembly: GCA_037951105.1. Lineage (NCBI taxonomy): Eukaryota > Metazoa > Echinodermata > Echinoidea > Clypeasteroida > Echinarachniidae > Echinarachnius > Echinarachnius parma. The sequence continues at coordinate 152,764 of JBAMJV010003003.1, read as the reverse complement.
CCGTGGGAGGTGGATACCCCCTCCCAAACCCTCCCCCTCTGGCTCTGACCCAGCCCTCGGTCGCTTCGCTCCCTCGGGACTCATTTTTGGCTGGAAGTTATGTTGTTGGATCATACAAATGTGGCATATGGTTTATGTTTGTAAGCACCAGAATGCACCATTTCAAGTATATAAATGCAAAATCTTCCCCGTGGGAGGGGGATACCCCCTCCCAAACCCTCCCCTCTGGCTCTGCCCCAGCCCTCGGTCGCTTTGCTCCCTCGGGACTCATTTTTGGTTGTAAGCTATGTTTTTGGATCATGTTTTTATGCACCAGATTGCACAATTTCAAGTCAAAAAATGCAAAAGCTCCCTACTGTGGAAGGGGGGACTCCGCTCAGTCACTTCGCTATTATTTGTAGTAGTATTTAGTTTGCTGCACTCGTTCCTTTCGAAAGGTCTGAAGAAGAAGAAGATCAAGAATAAGAAGAAGAAGAAGAAGAAGAAGAAGAAGAAGAAGAAGAACGACGTATTAACATTCGACATTTAAAATGTATAGCATGTTCATTAACATGACTGTTCAGTATATAACAATATTGAGTAGCCTTTACAGTGTTATAGTCTAAAATAGGTAAATGGTTTGAATTATGTTTTCCCTCGTTTTTCAACGTGCATTTCCAGTATTACAGTATCTATAGATAGAGGACAATGCATGACTAACATAAATAATACATGCTTGCATGAACATGCCTCACAAATAATCACATCACAGTTCATCGAGTTCAGACCCCCGTTATTATTCATAATTATTATTTAGGCCAAAGTATCGTGCAGTAATTATCCGTGTGCGGAATCCACCATGCATTGCAAAAGTCTAGACTACTTCACTACTGTACACGTCGAATCAAGGAGAGCCATCAAAATTACTCGTACGAAAGAGATCATCGCGGTTCATCATAATTACATGGAATTAAGCAGATTGGGTGATTAAGACAATTCACAGTGCTCTTGATCCTTCCATTGGCCAGGTACGTCCACGAAAGTTTAGAAAGATTTCTATACTTTATTTCCATTTAAAAAAAATTAAATTGTCATGTATTTATGTTCATATCCAAATCATGGTTCGACAAAATTGACTACAATCACATGGAAGGTTAGGAAGGTTGAGCATCGGTTTATATAAGAATCCGAAGGTTGCAGGATCGAGTCCAACCGGAGCATTTCATTTTGTTTATATTCAATGTAAATCTACCCTGTTAACATTTAGTTTCTAATTATTTAAAATGTTTTAAAGGGGTAGTTTAGTTTTGGTAGAGAGGGCGCTGCACATCGCAATTTTTTTGTGAGGTAATTAAAAACTGAGTGTCAAATTTGAGAGAACATGCAATTTTAATGGCAGAATAAACTTTATTTGGTCGAAATCGGCCCACAAACGGCTGAAATATCAATAAATGTATCTGATCTTATAATTATTTGGGGCCCAAATAATTAACGGTTTTTTTCAAAAAATTCAAAAAATGCTTCCACTTTCTCAAAAAATTTTGAAAGTGTTATTTAAGTAGTTGTTGATGTTCTCTCTATAAAATCAGTCTGGTAATAAAACATCACATGCATTATTGTCTATGGAAAATGGTTGAAACTGACGCCTTTAAAAAAGCGCCCTCTCGTGATCAAAATGGCTCTTTTTGAATGATAACATGCTTTTTACTTAGTCATTTTGCAAGTTTGTATACTTTTCGAGCATAGTGGAGTTATTACTATTAGTTTTGAAGGTTATTGTCCAGGTTTGGTTACTAAAGTTCAGCCTTACCAAAACTAAACTACCCCTTTAATACACCATCACAGTCACACTTCGTTTCAACTTCATAATATGATAATCTTTTCCTGACCAGACGGACAATTTTAATTAAATTTATCAGAGTGTTATTTGTCCCATATTATGCACTCACATACTCTAACATTTGTTTGTAACCATCTGTATAACCATGTATTGTATTGAATATACATATCATTTGTGTGAGTTTGAAATGTACTTGATGACCATGGTTAATTATAATCATTAAAGCACAGTAGACTATAGTAGCTGCGCTATATAAATGGTCATATTAGTACTATTATTTAGTTTGCTGCACTCGTTCCTTTCGAAAAGTCTGAAGAAGAAGAAGATGAAGAAGAAGAAGAAGAGGAAGAAGAGGAAGATGAAGAAGAAGAAGAAGAAGAACTTTGTTGACATGTGCAAAAACTGGCGAATGGTTAATGAAATGTGTACATGTCTGTGATCTGAACGAAGGAGAAGAAGTTACTTATACTTCACCCTAGCATCCAAAATATACTTAGAATGGAACTAATAAAGCTAGTGGGCCATTTGGGGTATACGCTGTCAGATCTTGGTACTGTATTTACCAAGTCTGATTTGATAGGTGTGGTTCTGTTATATGTGATTAATACTCAAAGAAATAAGGCAACAACATATGGAATATATAATTTAAGATATTCTTTTAATCCGAGCACCCAGCTTTAAATATCTATCAAATCTCAATAAACCATCATTGGTTAAAGGGTTAACATACACTGAATGTACAAATAGGCTTTATCACATGAATTCACATACTGAGCAGTATAGACAATGTATAATCATCTAGTTTTCAAATGATCACGATTATTGATCCAATCTTATTCTGGAAATAATTGGTCAATCCAAACAAAGCATAATTACAGCATAATCGTTCACAAACTAGAGCAAACAAAACAATAATAAGTAATCGAATCAAATTAACGAACTGAACAAAGCATAACTATATCATGGCGCCATTAATCACAAAATAATAATCAGAGATAGTTCAGTTATCATTATTATTTCTATTATGGGGATAAATTAATGGGTGGATAGCACCTTAAAGTTCAGTTGTTGCCATAGGCGCCGGAAGTGGGGGGGGGGGGGGGGCAGGGGGACGGCCGCCCCCCCCCCCCCCCAATCCAAAAATGGGGGGGGGGGGGGGGGCAAAACGCGTTTTTGCCCCCCCCCCCCCCCCCCCAAAAAAAAAAGCCCCCCCCCCCCCCCCCGAAAATAAATAAATAAATAAAATGTATAAGCTAAGACTTGTTAATTCTAACGTTCAAAAACTTATTTATACATCCATTTTAAGTAATTTCGCTGCGCGCTTCGCCCGCGAACAGATCATCTCAGTATTTTGTAACTTGCGTATGGTCTGGGGTGAGTACTTTTTCTGTATTGGGCTACGTAGTTATTGCTCTGGCTGCTTGTGTGACGGGCAGGGGCAGACACCCCTGGCCCTCATGAAAATATTGGGGGCGAACATTATCGTTTTGCCCCCCCCCCCCTTCCGGCCCGTCATAGCATCAGAGTCATGGCACACAGTTGAATGCACACTAATAATGGCGCGCGTATTGCTCGTTGTTCGATGGTATGAGGGGTATAAGTGCGATTTATCAGGCACTCACTTGGTAAAAATAACAAAAATGGGAACCTGACATGGTGTCACTCACAGCGCCCTGAAACAAAACAAAAACTACACGAAAAAAAACAAATGACTGTTCTTGGTATTGTTTTTTTTTTTATTGGAAAAGACACCTTATCCGATGGACATAATCATTGTGTTACTATATTTTGGGAAGTGCCCCGTTCCGTAATTTTGGGGCCACCCTGTATATAAAATAAAACATATCGTTACGTCACGAAAGGTTTGTCGGGTCACATGTAGATGACAGCCGAAAATTTCGGAGGTAAATATTTGTATTGTGATCAAAAGTTTAAAATAGATATTACATAATCCATTTAGGTTTAATAATCCTGTACCACAGGGTGTCCCAAAAAGGATGCAACACCTACGATCGTTAATGTCATCAACACCAGCGACCAAATGTCATTGGTTTTTGTTTGATTGGGTAGAACATTTTTTTTCCAACAAAATGATACCATGAGCATTGATTTTGGGTGAGGCGTTTGGATCCTAGGGCCATTTTTCTGAGGCAATGTCGTTTCCTAAATTTGCTACTTTTTCAGCGATCCTCGGAACACTGAGACATTCTCGCCCCACTGCCTGCCATAGAATTAGCTGTACAGAAGAACCGCATGACTGCTCTCCCTTTGTAAGGAAGACAATGTGAGCCATTCTTCTGTACAGCTAATTATACGGCAGGCCGTGGGGCGAGAATGTCTCAGTGTTCCGAGGATCGCTGGAGACGAAAAAGTAGCAAATTTAGGAAACGACATTGCCTCAGAAAAATGGCCCTAGGATCCAAACGCCTTACCCAAAATCAATGCTCATGGTATCATTTTGTTGGAAAAAGAATGTTCTACCCAATCAAACAAAAAACATGACAATGATGAAATTAACGATCGTAGGTGTTGCATCCTTTCTGAGCCATCCTGTATAATGGATACTTGCCTTTACAAATATTTCATTGGAATTAAAACAACATAATAGAAAAATGATAATCCATACTAATATATCCCTTAGAAATACACACACACGCAAGAACAGAAATACACTAATTAACGAAAAGTCATGTATAGTTAGATTAAACAAATATTACTAGAATATATTCAAAACAAAACATTACTCTATTCTATCCAAATTCAATCAATTTCAACAATAACTGAAACTATACACACTTGAAACTATATACATGTACAATTCAAACTATACAACAATAACATTATACATTATAACATATAACTATACAAGGAACCGCAAATTCAAACTTTGTTTAAAGGGGTAGTTCAGTTTTGGTATAGAGGGCGCTGCACTAAATAATTTTTTGTGAGATAATGCAAAAAACTTAGTGTAAAATTTGAAAGAACATACAATTTTAATAGCAGAATAAACTTTATTTGATCAAAATCGATTCAGAAATGGCTGAAATATCAATAAATATATCCGATCGAAATGAATTTGCGGCCCATATTTATTTGATGAACTTTAAAAAAATGTAAAAAATGCTTACACTTTTTCAAAAATGTTCAAAAGGGGTTTTTAAATAGTTGATGATGATCTCTCTATTTAATCATTATTTCAACAAAACATCACATGTATAATTTTGTATGAAAACTGGTTGAAACAAATGCTTTTTTAGAGAGCGCCCTCTTGTGTTTGAATGGCTCTTTTTGAATGATAACAGGCTTTTACTTAGTCGTTTGTAAATTTCTATACCTTTCGAACATGGTGGAGTTATAACTATTAGTTTGTATAATGTTATTGTGCATGTTTGGTTATTAAAGCTCAGCCTTACCAAAACTGTACTACCCCTTTAATTTGTGACTACCAATAATGGTTATTTAATTACGAGGTCACTAAATATTTTCGATCTAAATAAAATACATGTACCGGTACTATATATACGGTCGGTGAAGATAATCGACCAAGTCTGGTCAATTCAGCATGACCAGCCCTCGTGCTAACCGTAGGTTGCATTAATTGATGATGGTTTTACACGATATTTCACACAAATCGCTATGGAATATAATTTATGTATTTATTCTTATAAACGGTCACTCAGTTGAGTGTGACACACACACACACAGGCGGGTCAAGTCACTATACAGGGTGGCCCATAAGAATGCAACACCTACGATCGCTAAATTCATCAACATCATTGACCAAATGTCATTGTTTTTGTTTGATTGGGTAGAACATTCTTTTCCCAACAAAATTATGCCATGAGCATTGATTTTGGGTAAGGCGTTTGGATCCTAGGGCCATTTATCTGAGGCAATTTTGTTTTCTAAATTTGCTACTTTTTCGTCTCCAGCGATCCTCGGAACAAGGAGGCATTCTTGCTCCACGGCCTCCCATAGACAGAAGAACCGCATGACTTCCTTATCAAAGGGAGTGCAGTCATGCGGTTCTTCTGTCTATATGGGAGGCCGTGGGGCGAGAATGTCTCATTGTTCAGAGGATCGCTGGATACGAAAAAGTAGCACATTTAGGAAACGACATTGCCTCAGAAAAATGGCCCTAGGATCCAAACGCCGTACCCAAAATCAATGCTCATGGTATAATGCTGTTGGGAAAAGAATGTTCTACCCAATCAAACAAAAAACAATGACATTTGGTCGATGATGTTGATGAAATTGGCGATCGTAGGTGTTGCATTCTTTCTGGGTCATCCTGAATAGCTTGACCAGTTCGCGCTGACCGTTGACCGTAATTATATGCCAAGGAGGTTTAATTTCCAAGTTTCATTGTTGTACCATGAACCTATGGTTGTACATACGTACTGTACTGAACGCCCGCTTATAAAAATAGTCATACAATTGTTTAGCCGTTACGTCTTAATTTGTGCAAATAATCCCAAATCGTGCGTTCATCCAACCCCAAGACAACGGTACGTATATATATTCAACATATTTGCCATGGTTTTAGTTATTTGATTAGTATGATATACAATTAATAAAGAGGGAATGCAAGTACAGTCACGATCTAAGTTATCATAATAATGTTGTTTTATGCGTGGTTATACTACCACTGTGTGCAGTAAATGGTCCTATCAGGACCAACATTGTAGATGTGGGTATATCTTTTAAAGGACAATTATCTTCGGCAAATTATTTTGTGCACTATAAGACACTAGATAGGATCAATAAGCATCAACAGTTTGAGCACGAATGGTACAGAGATAATACAAATATACCTATATTGAAATAGGCATTTATTTCTACGAGTGACTCAAATTGGCGATCGACACACTCCGGCAAAGTTATGGACAACAACTCATACGTTTTGTACATAAAATTTCAATTTATTTTAATTTTCTCGAAATATGTGTTTACCCTCCATTTAAGCACTTTTTAGAATACATATAGACACAACAAATCATGAGAAAATAGAAACAAGTGACTATGAAGAAAACTCCTATTATTCACCTTCTTTCATATGCGTTCATAGCAAATATCACATTTCTGAGGTGAACATTGGTTCTAATGCCCGGCGCAGACAGAGCCGACTCGACTGGTTGTCATTCCGATCGGCTCAGTTTTCAGTGCCTCGCGACACACATTTTGCCAGTCGAGAGACAGTCGGATGCCAGTTGGGGCCGATTCAACACGATAAATCTGCTCCGACCGACCGGGCCCAACTCTAGTCTGATTAAAACCAGTCGGATTGGGTGGAGTCGGCTCTGTCTGCGCCGGGCTTTAAGTGATCCATAGACTTTGTCAAATTCTGCCAAAATGACTTGGAGCTTACATATATCCTGTGTACCTTGTTTTGGGGGTTACGGTAAAATAACGATGAAATGGGTTTGATTTTTCAAATGTCTCCCTAATTATGGAGATATTTATGCGTTCTGGGACGCTTTTCGATAGTAGGTTAATCAATGGCCAATGTGTGGCAAGATTGGTAGAGCGGGCGCTTTCCGATCGTGAGATCCCGAGTTCGAACCCTGTGTAGGCCCACTGCGTTTGTCCTTCAGCAAGACAATTAATCCACAATTGCTGCTCTATACCCAGGTGTATAAATGGGTACCATGGCTGGCTGTTAATTAGCTTTAGCGTCATCATCATTGGCAGCTCGGCTAGTATGCTCCCCGGGGAGTTGAGAAAGTACGCAATATCATTGTGTGGGTTTGACGTGTACCTGAGGACCATGGGTAATATAATTAAATAATGATTTAAGCGCAGTAGAGTGTATGTATAGTAGATGCGCTATATAAATGTTCATATTCATATTATTATTATTATTAATGTATAGGTAATATATCGGTAATACATTCTGACATAAATATTCGCTATTTGGGGGGCCACCCTATACACAGACATGTGTGACACCACAGTTAGCAAAGTACGCAATATCATTATTTGGGTTTGACATGTACCTGATGACCATGGGTTATAGGCTACAAATATATAATGATTTAAGCACAGTAGAGTATATATGTATAGTAGCTGCGCTATATAAATGTTCATATCATTATTATTAATATATATAGGTATTAAATCTGACATAAATATTCGCTATTTGGGGGGCCACCCTATACATAGATATGTGTGACACCACAGTTAGCAAAGTACGCAATATCATTGTTTGGGTTTGACATGTAGCCTACCTGATGACCATGGGTTATACAATTAGATAATGATTTAAGCGCAGTAGAGTATATGTATAGTAGCTGCGCTATATAAATTTTTTCATATCATTATTATTAATATATATAGGTATTAAATCTGACATAAATATTCGCTATTTGGGGGGGGGGGGGCACCCTATACAGGGTGGCCCAGAAATAACGGAACGGGGCACTTCCCAAAATAAAGTGAAAAAATGACTGGATTCATCGGATAGTGTGTGTTTTCAAATGAAAATTGATACCAAACACATTAACTTTGGTCGTGCAGTTTTTGTTTTAGAGCGCTGTGAGTGACACCATGTCAGGGTTCATTTTTCTTCAATTTTGACTGACCTATTGGTTAAAGAATGACCCTAACGTCTTGTCATAGAATTACGGTGCGCTCAAGATGCGGACACCTTTGTTAATGCGCATTCGACTGAATAACCGAAGCGCCGTAATTCTATGACGAGCCGTTCATGTCATTTTTTAGCCAATAGATCAGTCAAAATTGAAGAAAAATGAACCCTGACATGGTGTCACTCACAGCGCTCTAAAACTAAAACTACATGACCAAAATTAATGTTCTTGGTTTACATTTTCATTTGAAAAGACGCACTATGGGATAGACCCAGTCATGACGTTACTTTATTTCGGGAAGTGCCCCGTTCCGTTATTTCTGGGCCACCCTGTATAGACGTATGTGACACCACAGTTAGCAAAGTACGCAATATCATTGTTTGGGTTTGACATGTACCTGATGACCATGGGTTATAGGCTACAAATATATAATGATTTAAGCGCAGTAGAGTATATGTATAGTAGCTGCGCTATATAAATGTTCATATCATTATTATTAATATATAGGTATTAAATCTGACATAAATATTCGCTTTTTTGGAGGCCACCCTATACATGACATGTGTGACACCACAGTTAGCAAAGTACGCAATATCATTGTTTGGATTTGACATGTAGCCTACCTGATGACCATGGGTTATACAATTAGATAATGATTTAAGCGCAGTAGAGTATATGTATAGTAGCTGCGCTATATAAATTTTCATATCATTATTATTAATATATAGGTATTAAATCTGACATAAATATTCGCTTTTTTGGAGGCCACCCTATAATAACAGACATCATGTGTGACACCACAGTTAGCAACGGACACAGCAAGGGGATGAGGATCTACTTCTGTGGAAGCATTCAGGGAGGCAGGCAGGACGATGGGCTGTATGCCACGATCATCGAGGAGCTCAGGCGTCACGGGACGGTGCTCAACGAGGTCGTCGCATTCAAAAACGTTCTCGAGATCGAGGCCAGTAAGTATTATACCTAAAATATTATTTTGATAAAAATAATAATAATAATCCTCGAGTTATATAGCGTCTATTACGATTGATAATCATCTCTAAGCGCTTTACAATTATGTTATTACATTATTATGATTATATATTATTATTATCATTATATTATTAGTCCGACCCTGCATGCCACAGACAAAGCCGCTCGAGACAAACAAAAGTTTGGAACATATATTTTGAACAAATATATAGTTTTGACCATATCTTTTCTCGGAACATATAGTTTTTGAACAAATAACAGTTTTTACTTTCAAACACATGGTTATTCATGTAGTTTTAAACATCCATAGTTTTGAACATAATGTGTTTTGTTTCAACATAATTGATGCTGTTGTTGTTGATTTGTTGTTTTAGGGGATTGGGGCGTTCATTCAAATAGAATATATTTACGCCGAAATGATTAAAAACTCAAATAGTCAATGCAATTATGCATTTTATTCATTCACATAATATCAGTTACCCCAGGGCTCTTTCAAATTGCTGCCTGTCCATCAGTCAAATCCGATCTAATCGTACCTAATTATCGGCTATTGGTCTAAGCACCTATATTATATTGCTATAGTTGTATATTCATTGTATTTGTTGATTAAATACAGAATGTCGAAATAAATGAAAAGATGAAAGATGAATCTTTAAAGTAGTTTAATCAATCATTTGACGAATTGGTATGCAATTCAGTTTAATTTCAACTTACATTGGAAATTAATGATTTGCAAACTTTTCTTTCATATTCGTTCTCTTTTCAGCCATGAAGGAGGAAGACATATATAACCAGGACTTGACTATGCTACGGGAAGCGGACGGTAGGTACCAAATTAAATAACCAATTGAAATGCAGATTTTGAAAG
>JBAMJV010003003.1:0-140000 GCA_037951105.1 Echinarachnius parma | reverse complement strand
AAATATTCTCATATCGTATGTCTGTTATCATGTAGAGATAGGAGTTTCAAATTGAATATTTCTACCTATCTTATGATAGACATGCAAATAATACAAACTTTATATCGGAGTAAGTGATATTTACTCTTATGAATATGGAAATTAGTGATTGGCATTAAAACAAATAATATTTTTGAAGGAACATTTTCAAAAAGTGAGATGTGGGAAAGATGCTCTAAAATGATTAAAGACTTTTATCGCGAAAGGTCAAAAGTAAAGGTCAAAGTACAAAAATGAATGGAAAAATCATGTTTTTGTACATTGTACATGTTGTACTGATATATTTCATCTTCAAATGAATTATCTAATTGAAATTGCCCCGTGAAGTACAAAGCACACAGTACATGTGTTATCCTATGCAACATCTATACAGTAATACAAATGACTATTCCGGTTGAATATCTGGAAAAGTTTAACGCTAAGGGAATTTAGAGAATATAAACTGGGGAAAAGACTAATTTTCTATTAAACATTCATGTTTATGATGTATTAGGGTCATCAGTTGCATAATGCGACCGATGGTCACCTGATACTATCTGAAACATGTGTTTCCATATGCTGATTATACTTAAATTGTCACCAGCGTCTCTGATGGAGTCTTTGAGGTGGATGTATTGCTTTGGAAAACAATGTTCATTGCTAAAATAAGCATTCATCGTAGAGCTGGTCCTGACAAGCAATTGGTGTTTTCCTCAATCAAAGAACAAAGCTGATAACCAATACAATTATGGATATAAAGGTGCTGTAGAACAATATTGAAGTTGACCCACATCAGCCATTCTACATTTAAGCACCAAAGACTATATTACCAGCAAACAGAAATACATGAGGCAGGAACAATATCTAAAATGAGGCTGCCTCATGCGTAATGCGTCATCGTTCTGCTGCGGTTATACTGTTGAGGACCCTCCCCCCCCCCCCCCCCCCCCCCACCCAACCCCCCAAATAAAAATAATTGTTTGTTTCGTATGACATATATGCACATTTTATAAATTCAAGTCTAGGTTTCTCAGCCAGGTCAGAGCAGCATCTGTTATCTGATGTATCCCCTCAAAATTATCAGGGAAACATCGGAGAGGGCAGTCATTTACCACATTTACCACATGCTTCACTGTCTGGTCTGGATTCCCGCAGTCACATGCAGGGCTGTCTTTCAGTTTTCATCGATGGAGATGATGGGCTGACCTTGCATGGAGTGTTCTTATCCTGTTCAGAGTCACCCATTGCTTTCTGGGGAGGTTGAAGCCTGCTGGCTCTGACGTAGGGTCCTGTACAAGGTCTTGGTTAGGGAAGTCGGACTCCGCCCAGGTTTTGCGCCATTCTCCTTTCAGGTCAAACTCTTCTAGAGACTTTGCAGAAGTCAAAAAGGGTGTGGCGCATTTTGGGTAGGTTCCCTAGGTCCTCGTGGATAGGTAGGTCTGGGTTGGTGGAGGTGTGGTTTAGTTCCTTGCGCATTATCTCCTGTCTGCGTACACCATGGGGAGCGATGTGGGAGAGAGCAGGTAGCAATTGAAGAGGTGTTGACTTAAGGGTGCCAGTAATTATTCTCATAGCTGAGTTTAAAATTACATCTACCTTCTTGGTATGGCAGCTCTCTGTCCACACTGGTGAGCAGCTCTGCAACAGAGTAGACTAGTACTATACAGGCTGTTCGGAGGGTCTGTGTGCCTGAACCCCAGCTATTTCATGCAAGCTTCCGGATAATGTTGACTCCGGTCTTCAGTTTTCCAGAAACCCTCTTGAGATGTTCACGATAGGTGAGGATGCGGTCCAGGGTAACTCCAAGGTATTTGGGGAACTCTTCATGCTTGACTGTTTTGCCACAGAAGGTGACCTTCAGTTCTGTTTCGCTTGTCGATGAGGTGGAAGGCAGTGGTTGTAGTCTTATTGGGATTGGGACGAAGACGCCAGTAGGTGAAGTAGTCCTCTATATTATTCATGTTTTCGGTGAGGGTTGTGCTAAGTACGTTGAAATCGGTGGATTGGGTAGTTAGTGCAAGGTCATCTGCATATGCAAATTTCCTGGAAGGAGTCTCCGGCATGTCACTTACATAGATGTTAAAAAGCATCGGGGCCAAGATAGATCCTTGAGGGAGGCCGTCGTTGAGGTTTCTAGCCGAGCTTGTTTGTCCTCCAAGTGAAAATCTGAATCTTCTGTTGCTGAGTATGGAAGCAAGGATGCGCATGGTTGTCTGACACTTGAAGATGCGGGAGGCTTTGAGTAGCAGGCCATGCCTCCATACAGTGTCGTAGGCTGATGAGAGGTCAATCAGTGCCACACCCGTTTTGAGGGCGCGCTGATATCCTGCCTCAATGAAGGTAGTGAGGGCTAGGACTTGGTCGGAACAGCTCCTTTTTGGTCTGAAGCCTGCTTGCTCCTTTGGTAGCACAGGTTCTACCAATGGGCTAAGCCTGAGATCTGGATTATAATCCCTTCTCCATCTGCTTGAGTGGAAAGTTCCCGATTGTTTGGCATCATGAAGGAGGTAGCGGTCGCAGGCTGATGCCCACATATCCAGTTGCTCTCCATTCTCGTCATATTTGGAATAGCCCTAGGATGAGTGGTGACTGTTGAAATCTCCAGCATGGACTTCAGGGTGGGCAGGGGTCTGAAGTGAAGGAGAGGGCCAGTTCGTTTTTGGTGGTTATATCTCCAACTTTCACGGTGGCCGTGAAGATGTCATTATTGGAGGATTCCTCAAGGATATACAAGTCTGTCAGGTAGGTAGCAACTCCATACTTGGCGTGGTGCACGGCCGCGATGAGCTTGAAGCCGTAGACGCGGAGCTTAGATGCAAACGTCTCATCACGGATATGGGTTTCTTGTAGGAGGATAATGTCGATGTCGAGATCCTTTTCTGATCTAGCGAGGTAGTCACTTTTTGCGCGTGACATACCTTCCGCATTAATTTGGTATATGCGGAGAGATGTCCCTATTATGCGAGATGGTTGGCCTTGATAAGGGCCATTACGGGACGTTTTGCCCCGAGGAGGGCCATTCGTAGGTTGACTTGGGGAAGTCATCGCTGATACACTAGGTTGTTGGTTGCGCATGTCTGGTTGATGGCATTATAAGGAAGGTTTCTAAACAAAACAGGGTGGACCACGAGAAGGTTGCCATCTTCCACCCCATAAAAAACAATATCTGATTGTACAACAAACACGACATTCCTGGTGGGGGATCATGGCGGTTCGTAGGCAGCATAAAGGGTCAAATAAAGCAACTCCGGTGAATAGCTTATGTATCCTCTGGATGATCATAGCCGTCAATGAGTTTAGGAATAGCCTAATTGCCTTCCCTGACATAACCTTGATAGTTCCGGGATGGGTTCATCCACGAATGGGGCGATGTTGTTGAAGATAAACCGCTCGTATGGCACAGCATTTAGACTGACTGTGTCTTTACCAGGCTTCAACAAGTAGATAACTTTGGCTTTCCTCCAGAGCTTCGGGATGTTGTTGGTGCTTATGCATGCATTGAGCATGTTCAGGAGCAAGTTGGGGTCGCCTGGACTATGTGTTCCATTTGCTCCTATAGGATATCATCAAGTCAAGCAGATTTTACATTTTAATTGCTTTTTGGAAGTTAACTGGACACTCATGGTGAGAGCATCCATGAGTATTGTGAGTCTGTGGCCGTTAGGAACCTGGCCCTCCCGGGATGATCGTCGGGGTTTCCTGTCTATTCACAAGAAGTCGATGGGCAGCTTGATGAATACTATAAACGGTTCAGACTAGCATAGCCACCTGGGAAAGAGGGTGGGGGCTTGCTTACTCAAATAAAAACATAAAACAAACTTAAATGTTTGATTGGTATGGCCAACATGGCCAAGGGAGGGAAAGGGAAAGGGGCATGCTTTATAATTCAGGCTCTAAATTAAATAAACAAACAAAAATGCTAGTATTATAACAAACCCGATTTCATTTTAATTTTGATAACTAACCTGATTTCATTTTCGGATTAAAGGGGTAGTTTAGTTTTGGTAAGGCTGAACTTAAGTAGCTAAAACCTGCACAGGTACATTATAAACTAATAGTTATTAACTCCACCATGCTCGAAAGGTATACAAAATTACAAACGACTAAGTAAAAAGCCTGTTATCATTTAAAAAGAGCCATTCAAACACAAGAGGGCGCTTTTTTAAAAGGCATTGGTTTCAACCATTTTTCATACAAAATTATGCATGTGATGTTTTATTGATATAATGATTAAATAGCGAGATCATCAACAACTATTTAAAAAACGCTTTTGAAATTTTTGGAAAAAGTGCAAGCATTTAAAAAAAAAAATCATCTAATTATTTGGGCCCCAAATAATTATAAGATCAGATATATTTATTGATATTTCAGCCGTTTCTGGGTCGATTTTGACCAAATAAAGTTTATTTTGCCATTAAAATTGCATGTTCTCTCAAATTCGACATTCAGTTTTTCATTACCTCACAAAAAAATTGTGATGTGCAGCGCCCTCTCTACCAAAACTAAACTACCCCTTTAACGAATCCTATTTTATTTTCTGACTAATAAACCTTCTTCGGAATAATGAACCTTCGGAATAACGAGCTGTAACCGTCTTGATGTAAGAATAATTCTGATATTATATACTACAATGGACGTTTTAGTCAATTGAAAATGAAAATTGTAAGCATTATTTTGTTCATGTCTGTGCTACTTATCATCTAAAATGTTCTTGACATCATTTTGACAATCAGAGTTCGAAACAGAACTGCCTCTAGAGGTAGCTGCATGGTAAAATGAATTTAGATAAATTATATAATACATTTTCTTTGTGTAATGACTGTCATTATATCTAGCGGCCATTTTGTTTATATGCAAATAGAGGGTTTTTAATTTATTGTGAGTGTTCTATACTTCTGCAGTCTGATTGTTTTAGAAATGTCCTTATTATTTTACCAAACCATACTACTCGGCACTTCAGTGTGCGCTTTAGAGTAACTTGAACCATAATACTCGGCATTAAGACACTTCAGTGTGCGCTTGAGTAACTTGAACAAAAGACAACTAATCATTTAAAAGGAACTAGTAACTCTCAGTTTTAAAATGTACAATAACTGGCAAATAGTTGATCAAAGGTATATTTTGAATGTGCTATTAATGTGTGACAATGTCATGTTTAATGGATGTTGTATGGTCGAGTAGTGAGCGAAAAGGCAAAGTGAAATTCGCTATAGCATTGCACTGACGTTGTACACAGTTTTTAATATCAAGGACATACTATAGTTATAAACCTTAACACTTTAATCATGAATATCTTCATAACGAAAGAAAATTAAAACAAAATTAACTTTATTCCATGCTTCTATTGGTAATACGTATGAATACAATCAGGTATGTAAGACCCGCTAGAGACCCAAGTATTGTAAATGTTGAGGATTTTGACAATGTTACTATAGATCCCTTCGAAAATGTGATTTGTTTTAATGCCAGTCATTAATTTCTACATTCGTAAGAGTAAATATGACTTAATCCGATATAAGGTTTGTATTATTTGCATTACTATCATTAAATAGGGAGAAATATTCAATTTGTAACGCCTATCTTTTCATGATAACAGGCATGCGATATGAGAATGTTTGTAAATCACAATTTCAGCGGCCATTTTGTTTATGCAAATTATGGGGTCAAAAACTAAAACTGTCACTTTGAAACAAGGCTTATCGTATTCAGCATACCTAAGTTATGCTAAGAACAAATCATTTCCCAGTTTATATTGCTGAATAACCGTATCGTTCAACTTTTCCCCGACATCCCACTTGACTAGCAAAATGTTTGTAGCACTGTATACATTTTGCATAGGATAACACATGTAATGTGTACATTGCACTATATTGCGGCATTTACATTGTTACCATAAAAATGTCATATCTCCCTTGTAAAATGGTCCTATATGACATAAAATACAGCTTTGGAATCGTAATAATACATTCTATCCATAATTATTTGTTTCCAGCAGTTTCAATTATGCGAATTCATTTGAAGATTAAAGATATCAATACAATGTACAAAAACATGATTTTTTCAACTAATTTTTGTACTTTGACCTATGAACTTTGACCTTTACCTTTGACCTTGCCTGATAAAAGTCTCTAATCATTTTAGGGAATCTTTCCCACATCTGAAACATATTTTTTAGAAGAAAGTTCACTCATCATGGCCTAGAAATGATAATCTTTCGAAATATTGTCATTTTATATAAACTTTACGAAGTTGTTACCATGGCAACCATATATCTCCCAGGAAACCAATTTTCAATTCTGGAGACAAGCAAACTTGTGAGCTCTAGGGTATACTCTTTCAGAAAATACTTGTCTCCAACCCCTACAATTCAGAACTCCCTAAATCGATTTCTAGGCCACTTTTTCAGAGTTGGCCACCAGACTATAGTGTGATGATTAACAAGATATTGCATACCAAAATGCAACAGCAATCACAGCTTGCTATAAATGTGAGACGAATTTGAACGAGAAAGAACGAAATCGATCGCAAAATGACGAAATTGATCATCACTTTCTGCCACACAGTCTGCGATTGGACGAAATCGAATTACCTTTGACTAAAATGTATATGACAAACACGAATTTGATTGGGAACAAACGATATTGGGTGCTGAAAGACGAAATTGAACATGAAAAACTGAAAGCCAAACATTTCCGAGACGAAATTGAAGTTAACAATTATCGAAATTGAATGACGATTGTTTGAAAATGGATGGGAAAACCTATAGTAGTAGTAGAAGAAGAATAAGTAACAGTAGTAGTAGTAGTAGTAGTAGTAGTAGTAGTAGTAGTAGTAGTAGTAGTAGTAGTAGTAGTAGTAGAAGCAGCAGCAGTATCATCATCACCATCATCATCATCATTATCATCATCATCATCAATTACAAATAATTGTATCACTATCATTATGTATCGTCTTTATTCAGTTGTAGTAGCTGAGGTGACGCAGCCATCACTCGGCGTTGGTTTCGAGTTGGGAGTCTCGCAGATGTGGAAGAAGAGAGTACTCTGCCTTTTCAGACCCCAAAGTGGCAGAAGTAAGTTTGCATAGTGAAATTAATTGGGTGTTAAATAAAACTATTTCCACTTTGATTGTTAATGGGTTTACAAGTATGATATAGAATTCGTTACCGTATTGAAGCAGAAGATAGATACAAAGTGTAATTGTTTGTAGGATCGTGTTGCATTAAATACATTTAATGTTCGTATACAATTAATTAATATTTTTAAAAGTAGATTGCACAATGTGGTTTAAAAATACCTGATATTACAAAATTGAGAAGATGTGTGTTAGTCAATGATTACATGTGAGTGTATACCACACAATGCGAATTGTCCTTTCCTCATAGATTAACAGAGGCTTGCCCCGGCTTGCCCCAAATATTTAGGATTAGGCATTGGCTGATAATTAAGTAAATTACCATAATGTGTGATAAATACTGTCTTCTGTACACATTATAAACTTGTGCATATAATTTCAATTCTTAAAGGAGCCTGTTGAGTAAACGTATGTTATGTCTTTTACTACATACAATCGAAAAGCGTTCCGGAACGCATTTCAATCTAATCAGAAAATATCTCCATACTAAGGGAGACATCTGAAAAACCAAACCGATTTCATGCTTTTGTTACCATAAACCAAACACAAAGGTACAAGAGAGTTGTGCAAACTCTAAATGATTTTGGTTGAATTTGACAATGTTAATTGATCACTTTAAAGTCATTCGTTATTGCCTGTTGTGTACATGTATATATAAAATATGTTTGTATAAAATCAATTTCGTTTTAATATTTTTACTCGTTATTTGTTTTGTTTTCAAACAGTTTTATCAGCAATGGTACGAGGCGCTGTCAATGACACAAACTTCTCGGTGAAAGACTACGAGGAAAGCGAACTGTCAGCAATCCTAGGTGATTTTTTAGCCAAGTAAAATAATCGAGAAATCATTCTCTGTTTTGCTTCTGACATCACTGGCCCGGTTCAGCTCCACATACGTATTATATATAGCGTACATGTATGATCAATTGTCACATTTGTGGGCGGTGTCTAATTTTTGTATTGTGCCCGTCTTCTCCTATCTTTGTCATGTAAAGATCTCTCTTGTCCCATTTTGGTCTCTGTTGGCATCCTTTTTTTAAACCTATCTATAGTATATCTTTTTGCACTGGCGTAAATCTGTTCGGAAAGCACAATGCTTTGGGGGGTCGAGCAATTGTTCACAAACAATGCTCGCCCCTCCAATGCATTGTGTTTTCCGAACAGATTTACGCCAGTGTCTTTTTGTGTAGTATAGAATGTGTTAATTTAGATATACAATATTCCTAACTATTATTTGAGGGGTCCACACTTGTACAAGCACTGCTTTTTAGTGGACAAATGTGTATATCTCTTTTTTTGTAAATTATTATAATTCATTTGTAATGTTTAGTTGAAAGCAGGAATAAATTTAAATTGAAATTGAATCAAAGAAAACATAATTTGGACGAGATTATTTTGGTACATGGCGGTAGGAAATGCCATATTTATCAAAGAAAATGCAATTTGGGCGCGATTTATTTTGGTATGGGGTAGGAGGAAAATGTAATATTTATCAAAGAAAATGTGTACGTGAAACAGAAATCTACTAATAAACTATCGAAGTATCAACACAAATTGCAAACAAAATCAAACACAAAAACACACATCTTTCCGGAGAAATAGAAGCATGAGAGAACTTCGTCCTGCAAGTTTCTCGTGCGAATTTTATTTACATCAGCGAATAGAATCATGTACACCTTTGCACCAACAAATTAAATACAACTGCAATAATCAAGAAGATAATCTAAAATCTGAGATGATGGATAAATTCAAATATTGAGATGCTATGGGTATAAAAACAACTCAAGTATTTACAAAGCATGATTTTCTTAGGAAATGTTTCACTGCACATCGAGCGCTAAATGTTGTTGGCTGAATTTTTTGTTTTGTTTTGCAGTTCACATACTAAACGAAAGTAAACTAAGTTAGGGTTTACCAGAGTACAGTGATACTATACAGGGTGGCCCAGAAATAACGGAACGGGGCACTTCCCAAAATAAAGTAACAAAATGAACATGTCCATCGGATAGGGTATCCTTTCCAATGAACAACGATACCAAGAAAAGTAATTTTGGACGTGTAGTTTTTGTTTTAGGGCGCTTTGAGTGAGACCATGTCAGGTTCCTATTTTTGTCATTTTTTACCAAGTCACTGCCTGATAAATGAGACTGATTGCCCTACATACCATTTAACACGCGAGTATTCCGCGCGCTATTGTTAGTGTGCATTCAGCTGTGTGCCGAGCGGTGCCGAGAGAATGGACATAATTGGTGAATAGTATGGCGGGCAGTAAGTCTCATTTATCAGACACTAACTTGGTAAAAATTGACAAAAATAGGAACCTGACATGGTCCCACTCAAAGCACCCTAAAACAAAAACTACACGTCCAAAATTACTTTTCTTGGTATCGTTGTTCATTGGAAAGGACACCCTATCCAATGGTGATGTTCATGTTGTTGCTTTATTTTGGGAAGTGCCCCGTTCCGTTATTTCTGGGCCACCCTGTATAGCAAGACGTTTCACAGTTATTTTAACGTGTTGGTATGTTATTCTAGGACGGAATAAAGAAAGAGACCTTTTCATCATTGATTATTTCAGATTATTATAACTACATTTGTTACAACACCCTGACGTCGATATTGTGAGTGATTTCTTGAAATATACAGGGGGTGATCTAGTCACCCCCCCCCCCCCCCCCCCCCTCTTCCCACAAACAAAAGACATTTCTATGGGTCTTCCTGGTTTACGGATATGTGTGAATGGGACATCAATGAATAAATCATAAGATTTGAAAAATAACAAAGTATTCAACTGAAATGGCGTAGAAATGATGAATTATGAGTTTAAAGAATAGCGTCATATTTTTAAACATCGTGTGGTTTATCTAATAGATCTGTTTTGTTGTGTTTTTTCAACTCTGTTAGTTGTAATGATGATGACTATAAGGTGATACAAATGATAATTCTAGTTGTATTATGACTAATATATGTAACATGCTGTTGATGCTCAAAAATAAACTAAAATTGAAAATATCGCACATGTAATTCGTGTTTTTTTTTCACTAACCAAGTACATGATCATGATAGTTATTTGAATAAGAACACGGTGTAAAATGAAACATAAACCGGATGGAATAATATTAGGCACATTATATATGTCTCGGGTTTGAAAATAAAATACTTTCTCATGTAACTCACAGGAAGAGCAGTTGTAGCATAATAAACGGACGGAATATTAAGCACATGACTCTGGATTGAACCAGGGATTGAACAATATAATACTTTGAATATAGCACAATATTAGTCATCGTAAAACATGATACGATACACTCATTTCATTATTATTTGTATTATTTCACATATAAAATGTAGGACGGATGTTCATGATAAAAGAACACTTGAAAGCGAATACAAAATAGCACTCTGGTTGAAGGCATTCTCACTATCAATGATGAAGTAAGCTGGTGTGGCAATAATGGATATGCAACTGGATGTAAACCATGCAGCCAGTAGTTACCATACCTTTGCAAAATTGATAACTCACACTGTATTATCAACGGGCAGCAATATATATAAAATATGGCCAATACTAAAAATCTGGCATGACTCTTGTATGTATCTAGTTATTCACTTTCCATTTTTGAATCGAGCAATGCACTCTCTTTCTGCTTCCTAATCGCTCATTAGGATAAGGCAGAATATTATAACAGCGTAATGAAACACAATCTCGTTTTTTAAAGATAAAACTAGACATTATTTGCATCAGTCTGTCATTATAAGATAGAACCAATTCTTATGTTTGCACTCTGTCTCTAGATCTTCTTCAGCTGTCTCTGCAAGAGTTAATCTTCTGAATATAAGGCATGGCACTGTAAAGATCAAGTCCAGGGCTGGGTGTTAAGTCGACTATAACACGCCTTTAGGCATACCTTGCGTTTTCTCTGCGTTTAGGTCCAACGTGTCCGGAACATTGTCATCAATGTTCTAGACCTCTCAGACCGTCCCAGTTAGAGGTTGTCTCCTAATGCCCAGCATTGTGAGTCCAGGTCCGAGTTGCTGGACTTTGGCATTAGCTGGACCAGTCTTTGCATTTCGCGCCGCGGCGGCGGCCGCGTTTTCTCTGTTTAAGTTTACAAGTGAAACATGTCCATAACATTGTCATAAATGTTCCACCCATCTAGATGTCTCAGACCGTTCCAGTAAGAGGTTGTCTTCTGATGCCCTGCACTGTAAGTCCAGGTCCAGGTTGCTGGACTTTGGCGTTAGCCGGACCAGTCTTTGAATTTCGTGCGGCGGCGGCAGCCGCCCGCTGCTGCCTCTCCTTCTTCCTCCGCCTCATCTCCTGCTGCAATAAGTACAGCTGAGACTTGCACAGCTTCGGTTGCTGTCCCTTGTACGTCGTCTTGTGAATGGTCGTGAAATCCTGCGGTCCCGACCGCGCCACCGCTTCATCATTCGGCTTGAAGTTCGGCGTCGGTTCGTCCAGTAGCTGGCCTTGGTACGTGGACGTATTCCAGGTCTCTGTCTCCATCCTACCCTGTGGTTTGACGTACACCTCCTCGTGGAAGTCGCCATAGCGGATGCGCGGCTTCGCGCCCCAGTCCTGGTAGAAGCGGTTGTTCGTGGTCTGGTCGTAGAATTTCGCTGAACGCGGCGCTCCGCTCTGCGTCTGCGGCCGCCGGAAGGCCGCCTGCTGGTACGCGTTCTTGTCCTCTATTGGCCGAAAGTCAACCTGTCCAGAAAAAAATAAAAACATTATATTATTGTGCGTCCACAAGAACATTTGTTATTTTTCTAACGAAAAGGCACCGTATGCAAATTTCTTTTTTGAACAAATTACTACAAAACAGTATTACTATTGTAATGGATTGTAAATTAATTGTATGTACCTTATTACAGGACTCGGTGGAGAATTTGACGGTGGGTGGGTTGTAGGTGCTCGAGTCTTTTTTGATCGGGGCCGGCTTGGGGTTGACCAGCACGTCATGACCGGCAAAGTTCTGCGTCTGCTCTGTCACAAACTCCATTCTGGAATAAAAAGAGGAAACATTTTTTAAAAATAGATATAAAAAGATTTCTTTTTGCGCATTGATTAATGTAAATTTTCCATAAATTGAGAAGACACAATGCCTGGGGTTTCACAAGTATTTCTGCACCTTCTCAAACATTGTCCAAACTCACAAACTCACAAACTCACAAACTACATCCTGATCAATGGAAAATAAAACACATATTTTTTCCATTTTAAAATTGTTTGTTGCTATAAAAAAAAACAAGGGGAAATTATATGAAATATCTAGCTAATATAAAACCTAAGATTAATTTGAATCACATTACAATTTCTCTTTAAATAATAGAATGGATTTGACTTTTCTCAGACGTGCCATTTCCATATCCCAGTAATCAATACTAATTCATCAAAACGGCCAAAAAATTAATGATTATGTGTGAATGGAGAAGATTTCCCAAGAGGGCCCGAATCATTGATAGTAGTATAAGAACATCTGATGTTCTTATCAATGATTCGGGCCCCCTCGGAAAATTCAGCCGTGTGGTAAGATGGCCGCTATCGGCTGTGACAACTCTTCAAATGGAATTGAAAGGGAATAATCTATCTAGACGTGCTATTTTACCTTGAGTCCATGCTGAGTCGTATCGTGGCGGGTGGCGGCGTGCATGGTTTTTGTGGGAGCGGCTGGCTCTGGTACCCGGCAAAGTCCCTCTTGGACTGCGTGATCCCGTCAAACTTGGCTCGACGTGCCATGGTCGGGTACTGGTTGCTCGGGCGAGCAGTGTTCGACTTGTGTCCCGGACCCATGTCCTTGTAAGTCAGCCTGTTGACTGTGTTGTGATCAAATTTGCCTATGAAATAATGAATTCATGAAATAACAGGTAAATAACATGTCTATCCCATTGTAATCTTCCTCCTCCTCCTCATTCTCACACTCGTAATGAAACATCAATCGTAATTTCTACCATCATCTATTCTGTTATTATATAACAACATCGCTGATGACCAATATATCACCAACGTCATGGTCATTATAATATTATAAACATCAAGCTCACTGCCGTCGTCATCATCATCATAATCATCACCATAAACAATAATATGGGTAATATTCTGCAGCGCAATGTTGCAGCTGTATTCAATAAACAATTATATTGAAATGTCATTCCTTCACAAGTTGCTCCTGATGACAGGGATAATCTCGAATTGCTTCTATTTTCACAATCGAATCATCACCGTCATCCTCATCGACACCACCATCATCATCATTATCATCGTCATCACTATCCACCTCAATATCATCATCATCAAACTAGCTTCTTCTTCTTCTTTTCCTTTTCTTCTTATCCGTATTATCATCGTGATCAAATGTATCGTCACCATCGTGAACATCATTATCATAAACATCACCTAACCATCGTCATAATAATCATCTTCATCAGCATAATCATCATCATCCTCATCCTCATCATCATCATTATTATCATGTCGTGTCGCCGTGAAACTCACCATCTCTGACTTTGATCTCGCCATTCACCCCAGCTTTGATCATCTCTCTGCGGTCGATCGGTCGCTCTACGTAGTCATTCTGTGTCATAGATTGCAGCTCGCCCATCTTTGCTCCGGGATAGAGGATCGAACCTAACAAAACAAAATTCAATATAGAAATGATTGCTAAATGTCCTGATGGGGTACAATATAGAATATATCAAACCTACAAAAACATGTGTTAAAGAATATATTAAATTACCATTTACCATATGTTTGATAATATATATGTTGGACGTTCCAAACAGACAACGAACTTTGCAATCTTTATGCAATTTCCATGCAAGTAAAACATAACATTAATTTTATCTGGGAATTAAAGTCAAGTTGGACAAGTTCTTTGGTCTCAACAATCGTATAGCTATCAACATTTGCACACGTTACTGTTATAACAATCGTATAGCTATCAACATTTGCACACGT
The DNA here is from genome assembly GCA_037951105.1 of Echinarachnius parma. Classification (NCBI taxonomy): domain Eukaryota; kingdom Metazoa; phylum Echinodermata; class Echinoidea; order Clypeasteroida; family Echinarachniidae; genus Echinarachnius; species Echinarachnius parma. The sequence continues at coordinate 125,887 of JBAMJV010003003.1, read as the reverse complement.
TACTGTTATAACAATCGTATAGCTATCAACATTTGCACACGTTACTGTTATGATTCGTAATAAGTGTATTTTACAGGAAGGTCTATAGCACGGGCGTCGATCTGTCATTGATACCCATTGATCAGGGGGGGGGGGGATGATCCATTCATCCATCCCCCCCTGATGAATGGGTATTACGTAAGTATCGACGCCCATGGTCTATAGCTTATTTATTTCACATCATGCTTACTTGCAAAAGACGGCAGCTCTCCGAAGGGTTCCGAAGGCTTCGCAGCCCACGCTCGGAACTGCTCTTTGTGCATCGTTCGGTTGTCGAACTTTGCCGATCGTTCCCGATATCTCGTCGGTGGCCGAAGCGCAGTCTGGATTTGTGGGAACTGCGTGTGACCGGGGTAGGTCTCCTTGTATACCGTCTGTCCGTCCAGAGGCGCCTTGCTCGGCTGGTATGTCTCAGTCTGTGCACAAAAAGGAATACAATTATTAGATAAATATATTTCCCATATAATTTGGGTAAGATCAGGACAATATTATGACCATGCAACTAATCAGCAATCAATTATCAATCAAACAATCCATCCATCTAACCATCCATCCATCAATCAATCAATTGATCAGTCAATCAATCAACGAACCAATCAATTAAACAATCATTATATCAATGAAACATTCATCCAATCAAACATTAAATCAATCGATCGATCAATCAATCAATACATCCATCCATCCATTACACAATAAATAAATCAATCAACCAAATAATTAATCAATCAATCAATCAATCAATCAATCCATCCATCCATCCATCCATCCATCCATCCATCCATCCATCCATCCATCCATCCATCCATCCATCCATCAATCAATCAATCAATCAATCAATCAATCAATCAATCAATCAATCAATCAATCAATCAATCAATCAATCAATCAACCTATCAACATCTTCTTACCGGTTTGATTTGACTGGGTTTCTTCGAATCTCCCCTCTGAACGAAGTCATCTCGCTGCGTTGTTTTGAAGACCATTCGCGGCGGGTTGGGGTCTCGGGGAGTTGGTGGAGGGATCAGGGGCAGCTGTCGCTGGGCCTCGGGATACGCCCTGTATGTCTGCTGGTAGTGACTGAGGTCGCATGGGCGGCCTGAACCGGCACCGCCCCTCTTCTTCTTGCAGTCATGGTGGTGTTTGTGGCGGCTAAAAAAAAAAAAAAGTAAAATAAAGATTACTATAAAGTCACTGTTTGTAATTATTGCTTCAGGGATTATTGGTATGACTTTAAAAAGCCACACTCGATTGTTCTGGTTGACCTGTCTCCTTTAAAAAATCGAAAAGTTGTGATAATTAGTGATCCAACTTTAACCTAAATCAATTTGAGTTTTGCATTCTAATGTACTTTGTTGTTTGACTTATGGTAACAACACTAAAAATGGATTCTTATGTTTCAAACAAATTATAATTTTGTATTTGTTATGTATATTAATCATTCATAAGTGCTACCAGGACTGTAAAAGTACAATCACTAATGTATGAATAGGTACATATTCATTTTGGATATGATTTATTATGTATAAGAATTACAACGTTATACAGACACTTGTGAACCAGTTATGGAAATTAATTATTAGCCTGAAAAACCTATAAATATATATACTGTATGCCAGTAGGCGGGCCCGTATTTACAACAATCGACATGTAAATATTGAAACGGATTACTCGAGCACTCTTTTGTTATTGTTATCTTACGTAGCACTCCATTATCATCTATTTATTAATGTAATGATGAATTCATTTATCGAATGGTATTCTGAATCTGATGGCCATTTGAATGAGAATCGAAGAATCAAATCATCAGTGATATAAAGTGGCTAACACATATTGCGTATATACAATTATCATGCTAATATATGTGTGGGTAAAGCAATCAGATCACTTTTTCGTTTGTATCTTGTTTGTAAAGTACTTCATATATACATTTATAAGATAACAATTGAGTCATTAAGTAAATGCAGTTTATTTACATATTCGAGACAGACGTGCATGAATATTCCAAAAATATATTACCAAAAAAAAAAGAGAAATACATTATGAACGGGCTTGAAGGTATAGCGTACGTGCATTTCACATTTGGTTGCAAAGATTAACCCTTCCCGTGCTATACATTATGCATAACATTGTACATGTAAGTCGGTAGTACACGTAGTCACTGTCCATTGCGAATACAATAGTCTAGTCGGAATGGGGGGTTCCCATGCACCCAAAAGATATATTGTTCTAACTCACATTTTTGTAAACCTGAATATGTCTAGTTAAAGAATTTTGATGTTAACAAGACCAAATCGTGTCCCATGGGTGTGTTTGGCGGCCATCTTGGACACCATGTTGGATTTCAATGGCAAAAAGTGTAGCTTACCTAAATGTTTAATAACGGGACACGAAAAGAAAATTGAACATGTATTTAGGAATAGTTGGCAACGGGGGATTATATCAAAACAATTTTACAATATCTAAACTAATTTGAATACGTAATTTGGCGACAATCGTGGTCGCCATCTTGGATTTTGACCAAAAAGGACGATTTTCGAATATATCTCTTAGCACATATCTAATAAAAAGACTAATAGACATGACTGTTCATTAAATGCATCATGGAATATTTGATCAATATGTTCTTGTTCATAATTCAATCATATGAATTCAAACAGGGGATCGTGGCCGCCATTTTGTGCCACTCTTTGCCACCATGTTGGATTTCACTGAAATACGTGTACATTGCTTATCTCTGAAGTAGGGTCATACAAATACAAATGAACACATTTTATTTGGGTAAAATACCAACGAGGGATTAGTTGAAGAATAATTATAATGATTTAACCAATTTGAATGCATAATTTGGCAGCCATCTTGGATTTTGGTGAAAAAAACATATTTTCATACATTTCTCGAGATAAATAAAAAAAAAAACAGTAAATACAAAGCAAATAAGCATGTTTTTAAATAATTTCGCAACTAGGGATGACTAATGAATATAATTTGAATTATTTGTATGCCTGCCAGCTTGGCAGCCATCTTGGATTTCAATGAAAAATTGTATTTGTACATAACTTATCTTTTTAAACAAGTATCGTACATTTAAGTCCAATTGTAATATTCTTTTTTTGATACGTATTGATAGATATAGCATTGAAACGTGATGTCAGAATATAAAACCACCCAATTCGGGTCTTGGTAGCCACCTTGGTGGCCATCTTTGATTTCCAATCCAATCCGAATGAGACCTCAGTGACAGATGTTGAACCAGACATGCCAGAAGACCACAATTATGATTGATTCGGCGCATGAAACACAACTACAAGGGATCACATACAAGAGACGGAAGGTTGAAATCTAGTGTTCTTCAACCCATGTCGAAAAAAACAGTTAAACATTAGTTCACATTGTTACCAGTTGATACCAGTTGGCCAACTGGTTTGGCCAATATGGAAATTGGTACACTGGAATCAACTGGAACAACAGTAAAAAAAAAAAAAGAACCCAGTTAGGCTGACCAGCACGAAACCCAATTGAAACCATTAAGAAACCTGTAGTGGGATTAATTAGTACATGAGGACCAGTCACAGTAATTGGTTTCCACTGGTATTTTCAATTGGTTTCAACTGGTATTTCTATTGGTTTCAATTGGTCTGCTGCATCTGTCCATTTATGTTTGAATTTTAACTGATACCGTTTGATGCCAGTTAAAACCATTAAAAGATCAGTTGAATATCCAACTGGTTTCAACTGTTTTTTTCGACCTGGGAATCAACATGTCTTGAGTGTACGTAACTAGGTAAGTTGATGCCTTGAACTAAGAAGAAACATGTGGTATCATGGTTCAGTTTCAGGAAATTACTATTCATCCACATCTGCATTCTCAGTCAAACCGTCTTACATCTTCTGGTATGCAGCAAGGTCTGAACGCCATGGCTTGAAGCAACTTAGACATGTTAGAGTGGAGTATCATATATGTATATAATATGATAACTCACGTCGTGATGCTATGCGATGTCCCTAAGTTAAGTGTGAATGGTGAATGTGATAGGTCCCATGGCAGGCTCCTGATGGAATGTAACAACCCAAGGTCTGTTTTCGATGTAGAGTGCAGCTAGGGCGATAGTTCGGAATATGATTTAGGTTTCTTGCATTGCTTCCCTTGTTTTTTGGTATTTTTCATGTTCCGAATCAATAATAATGGTGGTCTTTTGGTTCAACATCTGTAACTCAGGTCTCATTGAACCTGATTTCATCTTGATGCATCCGTGTGGCCATTTTTAAAACCATTTGATTGCAAAACAAAACATGTGTTAAAGTGTTAGATAGCATTAGTATTGGCCACTCATGGTCTCTGCAAGCATGCTCAGTCGACCGGTCCGTCTTAAACCTCTCATCTCACAATAACCGCCAATGTAGAATCAAGATCTTGTTTACCGACAGCTTCGCAGTGTCTTCTTCTAACTTGATTCCAGGGTTATGAGTGTATACTTTTTTGTCATATTTGTGTATGTTTCAGCCTGTGGTCCTCGCTGGAGCCTCGTATCACTATCAATTAGTCAATGTCATGTGTTTGTTAGACATCTTTTTACAATGTATTGTTAAGGCCATTGGTGTGGTAGATGGTGATGGAGTCTCTGTCAGTCCGATATGGTCCCATGATACTAGAGGTGTTTATGCATTATGGTCGCTGATCATTTATGCAATCATTGGCATTCAAACAGCTGCGAACTGGTTCCCACCTTATGTGTTGTTTATAAGCTATTACATCAGCGATCTTGTGGATGTATGTTCTTCTCTTGCTGATGTGGCTAAGAAGTGTCATCTGCACAATTATCCCAGGCTCTTGCATACCTTGATGGTTAGGTGCGGGTTAGTGAGTATGCATTTGTGATACAGGGGTAAGACATAAGTTTCGGATCCTGACATAGATTACTCCCTAGAAGTCATTATCCATGAGGATAAGATAATGACAAATAGCAACATAATGACAACCTTGCATGAATCAAAATGTATTAAACAGCACAGGTGGGATTGTGTTACAAGTGATGAAACTGTTATTGGACACCTCCTTCGTACAAGAGGAGTATGGCACGTTCGCCGAAGTTAAAGGTGGATGCTTTAGCATATCCGATAAGCATCGGGCTGTCTGGCAGGTGCTAACTGCGTAATTATTACCCAAACCGAGTACCCAGTTACTAGTCCCGCTCGCTGACCCCGTGTCGTATAATATCTCTCACACAGCTAGCTATATAGCTCGCGGTCGCATAGAGAATCTTATATAGAGCCTTGACGCTGGGCTCTTGGTCTACTATATATTTATGATCGGTTAAATATTTCCAGAGGGAACTGACTTCACTCAGCCCAACTCCAGGCAATTTACATGTCCGATGTATTTCAAGGCACGGCAAAAGTCTGGCAATGATCTGCTAAAGCAGATCGGATTGGATTGGAATCTGTCACTGAGGTCTCATTCGGATTGGATTGGAAATCAAAGATGGCGACCAAGGTGGCTACCAAGCCCCGAATCGGGTGGTTTTATATTCTGACATCACGTTTCAATGCTATATCTATAAATACGTATCAAACAAAGAATATTACAATTGGACTTAAATGTACGATACTTGTTTAAAAAGATAAGTTATGTACAAATACAATTTTTCATTAAAATCCAAGATGGCTGCCAAGCTGGCAGGCATACAAATAACTCAAATTATATTTATTAGTCATCCCTAGTTTCGAAATTATAAAAAAAACATGCTTATTTGCTTTGTATTTATTATTTGTTTTATTTATCTCGAGAAATGTATGAAAATATGTTTTTTTCAACAAAATTCAAGATGGCTGCCAAATTATGCATTCAATTTGGTTAAATCATTATGATAATTCTTCAACTAATCCCTCGTTGGTATTTTACCGAAATAAAATGTGTTAATTTGTATTTGTATGACCCTACTTCAGAGATAAGCAATGTACACGTATTTCAGTGAAATCCAACATGGTGGCAAAGAGTGGCACAAAATGGCGGCCAGGACCCCCTGTTTGAATTCATATGATTGAATTATTAACAAGAACATATTGATCAAATATTCCATGATGCATTTCATGAACAGTCATGTCTATTAGCTTTTTTATTAGATATGTTCTAAGAGATATATTCGAAAATCGTCTTTTTTTTGGTCAAAATCCAAGATGGCGACCACGATTGTCGCCAAATTACGTATTCAAATTAGTTTAGATATTGTAAAATTATTTTGATGTAATCCCTCGTTGCCAAATATTCCTAAATGCATGTTCAATATTCTTTTCATGTCCCGCTATTCAACATTAAGGTAAGTTACACATTTTGCCATTGAAATATAACATGGTGTCCAAGATGGCCGCCAAACACACCCATGGGACACGATTTGGTCTTGTTAACATCAAAATTCTTTAACTAGACATATTCAGGTTTACAAAAATGTGAGTTAAACAAATATATCTTTTGGGTGCATGGGACCCCCCTATTCCTCCCCTACTACAAGGGGTTACTGTACTCAACAGGGCAGGAAACCCGCCAGGTGTTCGTACTAGAAAAGCGCCGCTGTTATAACCCTTATTCATCTATCACGTGATCCGTACACACGTATTAATTATTTCGCAATTTGTTTAAATAAATAAATAGTGATGGGATTTATTTGTAGAAGTGTGTTGATGTATCCGACCAGTCCCACAAAACAACAGCAACAACATAAGAAATATTGGTTAAACCTTAGACATTAATAATCAATGAAATCACTACTGACAACAAAATTATTGAATTGAAGGGCTATTTGAAATAGTATACTTTATGGAATTCAGGCCCCAAACGCAGGTGTGTCTTTGATATTGTAACGTTTCTATCTTTTGACGGACAAAATTGTTATGGGATGAAGATGATGATGATATAATGGATGGATGTCTGGATGGCCGAGGTTATATAGTTCTATATCACAATCATAATCACATTCACTCTGTAAAACACGTTCCACAAGCTTCGATGTAAAGATAACAGTTGGCGAGAGTTATTCGGTTATTCGTTTATTCTTCCATAAACAACTTCGTACAATTCCATGACAAACGGGACTAACTATAACTTACTAACTTCTAACAGGACTAACTTCGTACTGGAACCGTCTCTATAACTTAGCTCCCAAATCACAACCGAATACTAACTTAATGACTGACTGACTGAATAGTAACTGACTCACTAAATGCACTAACAACTTAATAACTGCTAACACTGAACGACACTCAACCTAATCTCTGCTAAAAACTGAACCCCGAGTGAGAGGGATGTCGAGCTTATATAGGCTAGAGGACAAAGGATGACATCTATTAAGACACTAACTAAGAAGTTACTAAATGCAGCAAAGAACAAACTCTAGCGACTTGACATTACAATGGACTTACTTCTTAGAAATACAGTAATCCCTGAACATTACAGAGCTTAAGGTTAACGGCAACATCTGAGAGAAGGGACAACACAATAGAGGGTATTACTGTAGGTAGGTGTGAAGTTCATGTCTACAGGATTAAAGACCAGGTAACACAGATTTAATGACATCAAAGAGCATCACCGCTCTTGAGAGGGATGATCGGATTACAAAGAAAAGAGCTAGGGCATACAAAGATGAAGTCAAGATGAGAGACAATGGTTGGGCAAACGGGGGAACATAAACGCGATGTTAAATGAATGGCATTGTAAGGTGTGGGTTCAGAGATGTGCTGGTAGGTAAACAGTACAGGAACAAAGAAGTAGCAGACTATATACCTGCATAAAGAGGTCAGTGGCTGAGTCCAATAATAATTGCAAGACTATCAAATGCATGTATCTACATTCGTAACAATACCTCCCCCTTTGAAAAATCTCACTGTCCTCAGTGAGGCTACAGTGGAAATAGAAAACAGTTACAGGAGACATAACATGGACATTTTGTACGACAAATCAATGTTTAAATGATACATCAATTATATGGAAAACACCAATAATGCAACTTATACATCAAACAATATCTACTCTACAACGTTCAGTTATGCTAACACGGACGCCTAAACACAATTCGCAAACACGTTATATAAACCAATAAACATCGACCTAATTACTAGCTAACACAAATTGCAATTACCTACACAACAATTAACACAGTACCAACAAATGTGCGAAGTAAAACTAAATACATAAACAATCACTTTGTGTACAGCTTCCAAAACAGTAACAAATAAGACAAATAAAAACAGCGCAGTGCCATGTAACTCATGAAACATAAGAAAAGCAAATCAGAGGTATTAATTTGTAGATCTAATTAAAGTAATAACACCAAAACTGAACCAGAACTCTGACAAAAACAAACTATCAAAACCAAGTTCACAAAAATCACTGAACCAAATGCGAAAACAAATATGACAAAGATGTTAAAGCGGTAAAGACAAATGGGACCAAGAAGAAAGGCCCAGAAAGTAGGAGTTGGTTTAAACATGAAACAAACACAATCATGTAACAACAAACATCATGTAAATAACTAAGTATAACACCCAAATTTTGCTCTTTCTAACGTCATACTACTTTCGTTTCTCATAATTTCCACATGATTTGCCGATTCTGTAATTCATTTAACAAGACTAAACATTATGATTATTACACCTCCACATAAAACAAAATCAACAAATCAACAAATTCCTTTGGTCATATACTGAGTTCATTTTCCAAAGAATCAATTAGTTTACATCGGCATGCAATGAAGTAAGTACCTTTTTCTTCACGATCTTCAAGGGAATGTCTATATAGTCCATTGTCTCAGCTTCCTAATTAATAAACATTTTCATTTCTTTTTATTTTATTTTAAAATTATCGGAATACTGACGATGACGACCATTCCAGCAATCCGCCCCGATCGATGTCCATGGTCATGTTCGTCATGTTACGTACTATCTGGATATGGGATAGTACATTCCGATTATCAGCTTCCATGTCGCTGTTGAGGTCGTCTTCTGCGTCGTGCATTATCAAGCGTTTGCGGATGAGTGGACAAAAGGTGACTTCCTACGGCCCGGATAATTCCGGCTAAGGCGTCTGTGTACGAGACGCAGGGCAGGTTGTCTTTTCGTCAACGTCGACCGCGTGGTGGTTGCGATATCTAAATCTACACTACATTACTGGGCACGCTCACGTCCCTTTCGATTTCTTCGCGATTTCGATGCACCCTAAATAAGCACGGCTAGAAATGGCATTTTCCCTCATCTCTGCAACTCACTAAAACAACCGCATCCTTCTCTTTTACGTGATACCCGGCATGAAACACAAACATGCTGTATCACAACGCGAACTTTAACAATCAAACTCAACTATTACAAATTAACTACATTATATCGCACCTCACTTAATAATCCACTTCAGCAACGATTACCTCAAGACTCCATATCGAAGACAAACAATTGAACTCACTATAATAAAATATCAAACGTACCTAACCTTATTTCTCACATTATATTTATCAAAACTTTATCGCAAACAAATCCCATTGTTTACGTTTCATAAACACAGCTCTGCAGATCCGCATTTGTGATTCTTATCCAAACATTTCAAAGATTATTTTCCAAAACATGTGTAGCTGATGACCGATGACGTCTAGAGTTCCCCTTGAAGACGTAGAATTCCAGAAATTTGCATACCGATAAGCTAGGTAGTACCTATGGAGTACTTCGCGAGCTCGGGCTTAATCGCAACATCTCCGCACGCGAGACAGGAACCGTAGGACGATGACGTCGACCAGCCAAGGAACGAAGCGCGATGCACATTCCGGACGAACTCTGAGCTCTAGGTATATCGGTCATCAGCCATCTCCGGTCCCTATCACTTCCCGTCAGCACCCTGGGCAAGCACATCGGATACTTCGGTGTAGTTTCTGCCAGGTAGAGCAGGGTTGCTAGCAGCCACCAGCAAGATAGCGCCATGGTCGATCTCATGTTAGTCCACCTTTCAAGAAGAACACACATCATCGCAACTATGCCGGACGCGACATAGTTTTCTCCTTCTGAATCGTCATCGTTGTGTCTAGCCCTTGCTCGAAGGGTTCGATGACTTTTCCGACTGGACTCGTTAAGCTGAACGCGATGCTCGGCAGCTTCCCTTACATGATGCGGATTATTCAGCTCCTGCATGCTGATCATCATAGCCATATGATGGTCGCACAGTCCGTGAGGAAAATGGCGTGTGGTGGTCGTGGCTATAATGGTCGCTGGGTCCGCCGTCGAGTATCCAAATGTGTCGCAAATCGCTACCGGATTCAACGAACAGGTATGTTCGTTGTCATCAGTCTCTGTTACATTAGGTATACATTCCTTTGCCGGGTCTTGCGATTTTTCCTCAGTCTCTGTTACAACAGGTATGCATTCCTTTGCCGGGGCTTGCGATTTGTCCTCAGTCTCTGTTACAGCAGGTATGCATTCCTTTGCCGGGGCTTGCGAATTGTCCTTTGTCTCTGTTACAGCAGGTATGCATTCCCTAATTGCCGGGGCTTGCGATTTGTCCTCAGTTTCTGTAACAGCAGGTATGCATTTCTTTGCCGGGGCTTGAGACACAAACTTAGCAAGTTCTATTTCCTTCATGGTTTCTGCAATCTCTTTGTGCAACTCCGCGATTTCGTTTCGTAAATCTTTTATCTCACGTCGTCGTTCAACTTTACTTCTCTTCCTAGTCGACATGGTCAATGGCACGTGTTGAAGTCTCGAATCCCACTTCTGACACCAGTGTAACGTTTCTATCTTTTGACGGACAAAATTGTTATGGGATGAAGATGATGATGATATAATGGATGGATGTCTGGATGGCCGAGGTTATATAGTTCTATATCACAATCATAATCACATTCACTCTGTAAAACACGTTCCACAAGCTTCGATGTAAAGATAACAGTTGGCGAGAGTTATTCGGTTATTCGTTTATTCTTCCATAAACAACTTCGTACAATTCCATGACAAACGGGACTAACTATAACTTACTAACTTCTAACAGGACTAACTTCGTACTGGAACCGTCTCTATAACTTAGCTCCCAAATCACAACCGAATACTAACTTAATGACTGACTGACTGAATAGTAACTGACTCACTAAATGCACTAACAACTTAATAACTGCTAACACTGAACGACACTCAACCTAATCTCTGCTAAAAACTGAACCCCGAGTGAGAGGGATGTCGAGCTTATATAGGCTAGAGGACAAAGGATGACATCTATTAAGACACTAACTAAGAAGTTACTAAATGCAGCAAAGAACAAACTCTAGCGACTTGACATTACAATGGACTTACTTCTTAGAAATACAGTAATCCCTGAACATTACAGAGCTTAAGGTTAACGGCAACATCTGAGAGAAGGGACAACACAATAGAGGGTATTACTGTAGGTAGGTGTGAAGTTCATGTCTACAGGATTAAAGACCAGGTAACACAGATTTAATGACATCAAAGAGCATCACCGCTCTTGAGAGGGATGATCGGATTACAAAGAAAAGAGCTAGGGCATACAAAGATGAAGTCAAGATGAGAGACAATGGTTGGGCAAACGGGGGAACATAAACGCGATGTTAAATGAATGGCATTGTAAGGTGTGGGTTCAGAGATGTGCTGGTAGGTAAACAGTACAGGAACAAAGAAGTAGCAGACTATATACCTGCATAAAGAGGTCAGTGGCTGAGTCCAATAATAATTGCAAGACTATCAAATGCATGTATCTACATTCGTAACAATATATATATATGCGAACCCATTTCTCATACGATAAACTACATGTATGTCTCCATGACGATATTGGTCAATGTTGCTCGGCAAAAATAGCCCTAACTTTAGTTTGGTATATGATAATTCAAAATAAACAAACAAAACTAGCGAGGGAATCAATAATTTATGACAAGATTATAATCATTATCAAGGCTTGATGCAAATTCTAAGTGAAAGTATATCCTATACTGGTATATTTAGATGGTTGGAAATTGGTGAATGCTGTATTATTATAACTCCTGTTGAACAAATTATTTTCTATAAAATATTATTTAAATTCTATATAATATACTACCGTATTTGCCGGTGTATTAACCGCACCCCCAACTTTAGGTTGTCATTGAAGGGGAAAAAACATTTTGTAGATGATAAATCAGTGCTGGGAATCATTGCAACATGATCAAACTATAAATGAATTCCATGCTTTCCCCCTAACTTTGGTAAACTTTTAGTACACAAAACAACACAATTCACATACATGTTTCTGATTAGAGCACAAATCGTAACAGAAAAGCCTTTCAAGCCCTTTACTCTACATACACTGATATAATTGTGTATTAACCGCTCCCCCCTTTTTGTGGTTTCTTTTGTCAAGAAAAAGATGAGGTTAATACACCAGCAAATACATACCTGCTTAGATACAATCGATAGCCATGCAACACGTTCCCTAGCTTATGTCAATATCCATTGTACAGCTTATGATTGCCCCGTGTTGTCACCTTCCCGTATACAGCACAGTTCCCATGACAACAAAATAATATATATTTATATATATTTTACACGGAGTTCAATGAAAATGCATTATTCATTCTGCATCAATTTCCATATTCATATTTGGAGCGAAATTAATCTTTTGGCGCAAATTATGAAGCGAAAATTTCATATTCATCACATCATTATATACTCTCTAAGTTATATTCGTGAAAGTTTGTACTTTGAATTTATTGAGAAAATAACCTTGTCCTAATTTTTCTTTGTTCATTTCCCTTTCAACTTAAGGGAAATTTTTCTTGTCAGCCGATAACGATTAATTTCTGCCATGTCTCCACCAGAATTATGAAGATAATATTGCAACCACCTGCATCTCTTAATTGTTCATCGAATTTTGCAAAGAATATTGTCTGTTAGCTGCGATATGATGTATTATTCCTTGTTCTATCTTGTTTTATACAATTATGTTTTCTGTATTTTGCATATATTGCTGCTGTTGTGTTGAAGGTGTTAGCAGGGTGCCAATATATTTATGGAACAACCATTTGGGAATATTTACATCACGCAATCGTAGCAAATTTCCTAACGAAACATGTATTAATTGCATTTTATAATTTGACTGTAGCGCACAAAACGCCCAATTAAAAGCAGCACCATTGATATAAATGTTCTATAGATACGATAAATAATTAAAGCTTTTTTACCAAAAGGTTCGTCCTTGTTTCAATGAATACTATTTGAACGTTCACAGTAGCAGCTAATTAGTCTGAATAGTCCACATTGTGGTTTCTATTTACTTCTATTTACTTTACACTATCCTTTAAAAGTTGCCTTATATAATAATAGCCGACAGCGTTCATACAAACGGACTTCTCGAGTAAATATTGATAGTTGTCGATGTGGTGATATGTCCTAACTATTTAGGTGCCATATACGTATAAGTGCCTACCCGTCATCGCAAATTTGGAGAAGAATACCTTGTCAAACAGTCCTACAAATCGACGTGTGTTTCCAAGATACACAGTACACAATGTGTAGATTAATCAAGATTTGTCTTTTAGATTTATATTTCGATGTGTTCTATATGTACATGTAGATACATTTAATAAAGATAACGTTGTAGTGCAGAAAATCACAAAAGTTATGTTCTCTCTCAATGTTAGATAGTTCATGTTAATTTTATTTCAAATAATATTCTTCTGCACAGGCGAAATCATCCTCTAATTAAACAAAGTAAAAAAAAGTAAAATTTAAGAACTACGCAGGTGCCCCCCCCCCTTCCTCCCAATAACTGGAACCACGCCCTCCCCACCCTCTCCCGATCGATAGGGTCCATCACATTCCTCCATTTCGTTACTAACTGTCATACAAGTCACCGGTGTCAACAAACTGGATTGTTTGTTGTTTCTGCTATTAAATTTGTACTTTGATCAAATATCGGTCTGCAAATCGTGATAAGACACAGACCAGATTATCGCTTATTGAAACCTTAAAAATGCATACATGTATTTATGTTCATAGTAGTTTATATTATAGTTACTCTATCGCAGGATCAAAAGATGACACATTTTTTATGTTGTTTGAAGTGTAAATTTGTTTTGAAGTTAAACAAATATATTCCTACAATTATTCCTAAATAATCTGACTATATTTATAGCTACTATTTATTAACAATATAAATCCATGTTTACAGGGCTCTATATACACAATTAATTTAAACTGCCATATAATCGGGCAAATTTCTAAGTGACTAGCTTGTCCAAAACATACTTCCCGAATTCAGTATATGATTTTTAAAATACTAGTCGCCAACCGTCCTACAATTCGGGAAAAATAACATTCAATGTTATCTATTATCAGAAGGAGCACTGCAGATAAGTCAATGATTATTACACTAGAAAGTTCTGAGAAAGTTTCTGTTAATTAATAACATTCTTGCATTTTAACCACAACGTCCCTTGATATTACAAATGTTCTCATAATTTGGATCGAAAATAAATGTAAATGTTGTATGGCTGCATAAGTCTTATTATTTTTATTGACCAACAAAACAAGTCATTGTAAAAATCCGATAAAGCAATAAGTTTTGTTTCATTTTTTTGTTTAGATAAAACGTTTCACAACAGTTATATCAATTATGACCACCATTATCACATTAAAATATATAAACAAAACAAATAACTGTATATCTCATCCTCATCATTCATTATCGTGTATTAACTACAATGTAAATTGTAACATGGTTGCATTCATTGAAACATTAAATAGATCTAGTAACATTGTCCAAATCCACAAAATCTTACTTCGAAATCTAGTGGCTCATTTATACCTTGTTGTATTCGTATTTTACCAATAGAAGCATGGAACAGGTTTATTTTGTAATTTGTTCTTCTTCAAATTTCCCTTTCGTTACAAAGCTATTTATGATTTAAGTTTTCGGATTTGTAATTATCCACTGGAAAGTTATCACTGTGAATTAAGTCAGTGCAATGAGTTAGCGAAAATCACTTTGCTCTTTCGCTCATTCCTTGACCATAATTATATCCATTTCACAAAATGTTCACACATTACTCAGTGGACATATCAATTACAATAATAGTACACACATTTGATCAACCATTCATCACTTTTTGCTCATATCAACAGTTACTAGAGTTGAAATAGATCGACAAATCTATCCTTTTTTTTGATGGCCTCTTTTACATTTAGTGTCAATCTTTTACTGTCGACTGTATTTTACTGTCGACAGTAAAAGACTGCAATTAAATGTAAAAGAGGCCATGACAAAAAATATAGATTTGTCGATCTAGAGTTCATTCATTTCATTTCATCTCATTTCTTTTTTTCATTTTCAACAAAAAGTGTAATTTACAACATTATAAACATAATATATAGTTGAAATAGAATAAGATTTTGTTTTATTTTACTCACCCACAGTCACACAGCTCACAGATGCAAGTAAAATGTGGGAAATCTACATTGAGAATATCCGTGTCTATGCTGTCAGAAGTCCCGATATTTCGTGTGTAAGGCATGGTGGTTATATAGGATTATTAGTTATCCAAAAAACAAGAAAGAAATTATGTTCGTCTTCAAATTGAAAACAGGTTTCCGGCCAGTTTCGTTCTGCGCCACCGTCTGCGGGAATCTCAACTATATTTCACAGTAGAAGGGCAACAATTCTTGGATATAAATCGTAAATTTGCGACCGATTACAGGAATAATACTATGCCAGCAGACGACATGGTGTTGCTATGGCGATTTCGCTCCAGAATTCCCGCTGGGAAGTTAATGTCAAGTTCAAAAGATTGATTCCAATTTCTCCGCGAGGGGGTAAAATCCGAGAGACCTCCTCAAGGCCCTAACGTGTCTGTTTCCCACCCGGTGCGGGCCCGTGGGGTGACAATGTTGCACTCCTTTAGCCTTACAGGTGCTCCAAGTAGTATAGTCCACGAAAACTTGCCGTCAAAATTCTAGATTTTCGTCACTAGATACGCTCTTGCTCCACAAATATGTAGCTTTCGTGTCCAAAATCGTCATAAAATTCCAACTTTATTCTTCGAATGTTTTGTGATGAATGCCAACTATATACCTGCGGATAAATGACATTGAGGCATATAATGTTTCACACGCGAGATATTATGATTACCAATATACCAATTGTCTGTGTATAGGTATACACACAACACGTTGTTCGGGGTGAATTGGTCTCGCTACGCTATGAGCACGGTTACTACAAACACCGCCGGAGCCTTTTGTGTTCGTGTTGTGAAGGCGGTTGCTACGGACGGAGACACTCATGAATATGCATGAGGGTCGTCGTCGCGATAGCGGGATGAATGGGAGGCGCAGAGTCGTATACGATTGACCCCCCCCCCCCCCCCCCCCCTTATTGTAACTCAACTTCGTGCTCACTCTCGTCTCCACTCTGTTCCAAAGCTCGACAACTGCAATACACAATCGTCATCATAATTGGACATTTTATTTTGTTGTGAAATCGAATTTTAAACTGTATCAACATTGATAAAATAAGAGATGGGCAATAAATATTTTAAAAACAGTAACAGTAACAACAACATAACATCAACTAAACTCTGTACGAGCTGTACAAGGTGGAGGTATAGTGTTGGTATACGGAGGCACTTCACAACATATTTTTTTGTGAGATAATGAAAAACTGACTGTCAAATTTGAAAGAACATACAATTTTAATGACAGAATAAATTTTATTTGAACAAAATCGGTTCAGAAACGGCTGAAATATCCATAAACATATTTTTATTCAAAAATATTCTTCACCAGGGGATAATTTGACTTTTTAGAAAAAAATTAAAAATGCTTAAAGACTACCTACTTTGAAAAAAAATCTGAATAGGTTTTTAAAAAGTTGTTGATGATATCTCTATTGAATCATTATTTTAGCAAAACATTAAATGCACATTTTTGTATGAAAAATGGCTAAAACCAATATTTGTTTAGAGAGCGCCCTTGTGAGTTGTAACGGCTCTTTTTTTTAATGATAACAGGGGTTTTACTTAGTCGTTTGTAATTGTGTATATATACTTTTCGAGCATGGTGAAGTTATAACTATTATTTTGCACCGTAATGGTGCAGGTTTTGGTTACTAAAATCAAGTTTGACCAATACTCAACTATCCCTTTAAATAGAGAGTTCATAGTTATTATGCAAACTAACGATAAAGTCATATTCGTCATTTATTTAGATTCAAAGTTTTCATCAAAATATGGTCTTGTCAATGATACGCTGCTGATTAAATGTTAAGATGTAGGCCTAGTTTTAAAAGATATGATAACATTTAAATTCAATTTCAGTTTCAATATTTATTGGTCCAATTACTCAATTAATAATGTACAATTGTCTTGGGTTCACAATATCACAGTTCATAATAATTAATAAAGTGATACAAACATCTGAAACTATCACATAAGTATGTACTCATTTATTTGAAGTTCATTGTTTTCCATCTGGTTTAATCGTACGCATCTAAAATAATAGGTTAAAAAAAAGAAGATTAATAATCAGTTTACAAAAAACAATTTCTACTATAATATTCCGAATATTCGTTATGACCATCCCTTCCGATACTTGTTTATGATTAACAATTCTGAAAATATAAATTAAAGTGCGCTGCTCTAGTTCCATTTTGTCTTTTTTTAACCATCGTTCCATCCCCGTTTCTATTATTTTTTCCCCACACCATTTCCCCCTACTTCACCTTCTTCTTTCTCTGCTTTTCTCTGTTGTTTTTCTTGTTCCATTTTGCTTTTTCCTCTCCATCCTTTTGTACATATTTCCCTCCTCTCCTTTTAAAATTTCAAGCTATCCCTTTTGTAAATATCTTCCCCATGTTTAATCATTCGTAGTTTAAATTACTTTGAAACATTTTTAAAAAGTGAAACATTGATGTATTATATCTTCTGGGGACCTTGCCCTTACGTCAAGCCCAGCTTCTCTAAGGTCTCCTCTTTCTTTTATAACTTGTTTTAGAAAACCCCATTTGGATTGTATATTGATTGAATATTGCACTTAAACCAATTTTCTTATGGTGTTTTGTTCTATTATTCTACGTACAAATGTTGCGAAAGAAATAAATAAAATGAACCTTAGAACCTTAGAACCTTAGAACCGTAGAACCTTATTAGCTCTGAGAAACAACAGTTAAAGGATTATGATCGGTCAGGTGGTTGCAACTGGGTGGTTGTAAGACATTCGCGGAATACAGTTTGTGTTGTTATTACAAATATTTTTAAAAACATGATTATTATAAACATGCAGCTACTTCATGTTGCCACTGTATTATGATGACAACACATTTCTGATATTGCTACCAACATAAACATGTGTATCATAAATATACGCTACATTTAATTTTCTTAATCTGGCTATACAAAAAAGTATTAAGGACTGGTCTTAATCAAAAGTACTTTAGCCATGCAGTGCGGTCCATGGAAAATAAATGTTACAACAAAATTCAGATTCAGATTCTTTTACTTGGATAAAAAAATTAAAAACAAATGATTTCGGGCTCTTGAAAGCACAAAACAATTAATCAATGATATACAGAGACGTTTGAAATGTAATTATATATGTCGGGTAAGGGCTGAGCTATGTTATGCAATGGGTCAAAAACATTACATTTATACAAAATAATCCAAAAGTCCCCAAAAAGTCTACCTACAGTAAATTTTCCCGGCTGCACGGAAAAATATGAACAGCGCCATCTCATATCTAGTTGGGAAATTATTTGGACGAATTCATTTAAAAATAGGGGATACATAATCGTATGTTGACGTTTGTGACCAATGTATCTCCGTTTCTATTATGATAAAGAAAATATTTCATATTTAATGATCAATACATATAGGAAAATTACATTTCATGGTAGAACTAGACCTTTCTGTGATTTTATAAACCACCACAGGATCCTCGTATACATTTCAATGAAAGTGGATTTTCCCGTTCGTATATTGATATCGCCTAGCAACCAAATAGATTGTCGGAAGCTCGATCAGGGAAGGAATCGTCCAAAATATACCACATACTTTGCATTTTTAAACCAATTTGAACCAAAATGTCGGACCTTGGATCAGACTATGATGAAGAGGAGCACGGTCCATATTTAGGGGTAAGATTAATATAATTTTAACCTTACAAATTGTTGCTCTTTATGACAAAATGATGTTACCGTTTCGTTGCCCCCTCAGAGTACCCAGTCCCACGCGTTCATATTGGTGTACCAATGTGTTTTTATGTCTGTGTGTTGAGAGACCTACACATCGGCACCCCAATATATTTCCGACAGTTTGAGACTTTAAAAATCATCAAAATTTCATAAAACTTTACTCACACGTCAAGGAAGTAGTGCATTTTCCGATGTGGTTATCAGATTTCCAATTTTTATTTCATAATTTGAGATATCGTCTTCGAAATCAGGCATTTTTTTCTTTTCGCTACATGATTGACTCCATGTCCATGACATCACGATGCCGATGTTCATTGTCATGAAACTGGCAAACCTCTAGGCTCAACTCCCATTGACAATGCACGTAACTCACAATTTCTGGTGCAATGTTGGTGTTATTTCACAATTTTACACGTAGCGGACGATCTATCAATCATCTATGCATACTTTCTCCTCAAAACTTTGGCCTGTGGCTGTGCACACTGCACTGTGCAGTTTCTGAGTTTAGCGCGCAGATATCTGATGCGCGATTTGTAACAATGGTATATGCGCAAGCACAAATCGTATGCGGAGTGCCGGTGTGTGTGTCGTGTTGAAATTGAAAATGTCAAACAATTTTACTTGTACTGTAGTGTAGATCCTGTAAACAAAAAAAGGTTAAAAGTTGTGACGGACTACTGAAGTCATATTAATTTGTCACATGTTATGCTTATAATTTGCCATGATAACTTCATGATCACACATGATCGAATTTTGGTTGGAGCTTCCTCGTTTCTCTTCTACCATATTGTTTAGCTGTTATGGTAAGAGAAGAATAAAATAGGGTTAGATTTTTTCAAATGTCCCTTTACTAGTATGAAGATAATTATCATTGAAATCTTTTATTTAAAAAGCGTTAGCAAACGCTTTTCAAATAAAGTACAATTGTCGTAGCTGAACACGTCCGGCCAGCGCGCGTGGGAAACCTTCTGAACCCCGACTGAACTTTGAGCCGAGCGCGCGCAAATTCCATGAATTCTGTACCGTCTGTAAACATACACGGGTGCGGATATCGTCAAACGGATGATTATTACTGCAACAAATCTACGGCAGGCCATCATCAGTATTCGGTGATAAAATATGAACTCAATATTCGTTTTTTTCACTAGGTAAACAGTGATCGTTTTCTTTCAAACTTTCACAAATATTTCAATTGTATTTTACAATGATATTGATATAGGATTGAAGTCTCAAATGTCATTTTGTGCAATATCTGACACTTTACAGGTATCACTTTAAGTCTCTGATTTTGATATGGAACCAAAAGTTTTCACCCTCGGTCAAATGCAACAAGTCTAGAACACTGTTTGTCTATTTTAAAAATTAGTGTGTGTCTGTTACAACGTACTACAGTGTTAGTGTTATTTTTGTTAAAATTCTCAATTTTATTGTGTCAGTGGAGGGTACAAGTCTCAAAAGTAACAAACAAAATTTGAGTCAAAGGAACCTTGCCCAGTCTAGACTAGTATAACTGTCTACTCTACTCTCTAGACCCATTCAGGATTGGTCCCGAAGACCCAAAAATACTCTGGCAGGAAGGAATCAATGGTCATATATGGAGAATGCATATTCTACCCAAATCAGTCCATCCCGAGGTGAAATCTGAATGGAAATGTCTGTTCAACTTTATTAATATTATGAATTTGTCATTTTTTTCTTTCTTTTCTCCAGGAGTATGAAGGAGAGAGGAATGCGAAGGAGGAGCGGCATGGGAAGGGCAAGGCCACGCTGCCCAATGGAGACATGTATGATGGGTTGTACGAACACGGCAAGAGGCATGGCGGTGTAAGTATATTATGGGCCTCTGGGGGGTGTTGCATAAAGACTTGCAATAAATCGCAAAATTGCATCTCAGCAGGGGGAAAAATTAAATTTATTGTTCGGGGGCTACTTTTCAAAATGGATTTTCATTGAGCTCTATTGATGCAGATTTATAATTATTTTTTTTGGGGGGGGGGGGGGGGGGTTTCGGTGTCGAATTTGCCCCGAGCCCCAGTGTATTTAAAAAAATTAATTTCATTTCATTTTTAATTTTTTATCAGTGGATCTCAGAAATCTCAAAAAGAAGAAAGAAGTGACATTAATTGTGACCTTCTCTTCCTCAACTGACAATATATTCAGTAGGACTCTGCAAAAAAAAGGTGAATTTGATTCAACCACTGCATGTCCTTTTTGAGAGACCATTCAAATATAGAGGGTTCACAAATACCATATAATTTTGCCTCTCATGCCCCTTCCTGCTTTGTATGCCTATTGCCCTAAGACAAATGTCTAGATGACAAAACTGCTCGGAGAGATGCTTTTTACTTAAACATCCTATGATGCCCATAACAATAACATGTTTTAAATTGCTCTTCATACAATTACAAACAACTTGGCATGTATACAGATGTCCTTTACCAAATTTGCTGGACAAAATTTAAAGCCAAAAATTACATTTCTCCTGCAAAAAAGATATGCCTATAGAAGCTTGATTTGCTAGATATCTGTGTACAACGATTTGTCTTTGTGTATTGGTTTGCTTAGAACTTTGTTTTATCGCTAGTTAGCTAAATTATTACTATTTCTTTAAATGATTTTATTCTTTAACAGGGTGTGTATAAATTCAAGAATGGTGCCCGGTACATAGGGGACTACAAGCACAACAAGAAACACGGCCAGGGAAAGTTCATCTACCCCGACGGCTCAGTATATGAAGGTAAGAACTGAACAACCAGAACAGGACCCTGTTGCAGAAAGAGAATATGCATTTCAACATACATTTGACCATACTGTTTCAAGACACTAATGGCTTTCCATAATATTTAAGACCATCTTAGTGCTAAGATCAACTTAGGATCTCTGTGAAATACCCCCCAGGACCCTGTTGCAGAAAGAGATACACTGACTTGATGTAAAGTTACAATTAATTGCAAGTCAGAAAATATGCATGTTTGAACCTAGTATTAGATTTTTGCGCATTTACTTCAAGTCACATGATCTGACTTGCAATTTAATGCAACTTTACAATTGATTGCATCTCTCTTTCTTGTCAGTATTAGCTGTCATCAGAAGGTAAACGAAGTTGCTATAATTTGTCAATCCCACAAAAATGTTGTTAATTGTTTAGTTAGATTATTATTATTATTATTATTTATTTTATTTATTTATTTAATTTTTTGGGGGGTGATTAATTGTGAAGTCGCATTAACTTCACACAAATGTATACAAATTAATGCTGTTAGGTAAACAAAATATCCCGTCTCGAACCCGGCTCGGTAGAATTACAAAATTATTAACGGGATCCCGGATCGTCCCGGTTCCCTTGTGTATGAGCAAAAAACTGCCTGTACCCATGCACACACAATTGCTTATGTTGGAAGTTATGAGGAGACATACCATACATATACATTAGCCCAGGTTCAGTGGACATGCATATCATACCAAACTCACAACCAAATGTGAACTCAGGGCCATGTGTGTAAGATCATGTTTGGGCGAATTTTTTATGACTACAAGAAACACATTGTTGAAAAGTTTGTTATCTAAAAAAAATGGGAGGCAGCATTGGGGTAATTTATTTTTGGGGGTGTGCCAGTGTTTGGGGCAGAGTTATGTGGTTTGTTTTTGAGTTATGTTCAATAAAGCATACACAGGAAAAGCAAGTTCTCAATATATCTTTGTGGGAGTCAAGATAAAAAGTTAAAAAAGTATATTCAAAGGTTGGGGTAAGCTTTCCAACAGGTGGGGGGCATTCCCCTTAAACCCTTTGTATAGCTCTACACAAATTCAGGTAATTGACTTCAAGGCTCAACCTGTTTAAACATTGTGACCTTCTCTGCCACTGGTCACAGCCACAGGTCGTAAATCTGTCATAACTACTGCAGTTTACTTGAGCCAATCCCATTTTTTTCTTATATGTACCAGTATACAGATTTGTTATTATTACTGGAGAAAATTTGTTGCCAAAACCGAGAATTATACAAACAAAGGGCCAATTCTCGGACCGCTCGTTTCCCGGTTTGAAGGCCATAATCGCCGGGAATCCCTTCTCGTCTCGGATCGGATAACAGCACTAATACAAATCATATTGATGACTTTAAACTTTTCGGTCATTTATCATGAGTGTGTGTATTTAAGTTTGTTTATTACCTTCAACAATGGAGTATAATTACAAGGAATCAATTTTGATTATTACTATTTTTTAGCAGGGTTGAAGGAGGGGTAGATGGGGTAGCTAGTTTTCTAAAAATAATCAGGCTAAAAGTTTATCAATAAATTTGTTCTTCTTCGCATTTGCAGGCAGCTGGGTTGATGACCAGCGTCATGGTTACGGAGTCTATACCTACCCCAATGGAGACATCTACGAGGGCGAATGGCAGAGCCACCTGAGGCACGGCCAAGGCGTGTACACATACAAGGATACGGGGTCCAAATACGTTGGTTCGTGGATCAGTGGAAAGCGGGAAGGTGCTGGCGAACTCATCCATGCAAACCACAGATACCAGGGCATGTGGGTGGCTGATCAGGTGAGTGATCTAGGTTGCTCCGTTGACCTCTTCATCCCCATCTTATTCCCATTTACCTATTCATTCACTCCTTTCATTCATTCAATCATTCATTCTTCCATCCATCCATCCATCCATTTATTCAATCATTCATTCCTCCATCCATTCATCCAACCATCCATCATCCATCCATCCATCCATCATCCAACCATCCATCCATCCATCCATCCCTCCATCCCTCCATCCATCCATCCATCCATCCATCTGTCCATCCATCCATCATCCATCCATCCATCATCCATTCATCAATTCATCCATCCATTCATCCATCCATCCCTCCATCCATCCATCATCCATCCATCCATCATCCATTCATCAATTCATCCATCCATTCATCCATCCATCCATCCATCCATTCTATCCATCCATCCATTCCATTCTATCCATCCATCCATCCATCCATTCATCCATTCATCCATCCATCCATCCATCCATCCATCCATCCATCCATCCATCCATCCATCCATACATCCATTCATCCATTCATCCATCCATCAATCCATCCATCCATCCATCCATCCATCCATCCATCCATCCATTCATCCATCCATCCATCCATCCATCCATCCATCCATCCATCCATTCATCCATCCATTCATCCATCCATCATCCAACTATCCATCCATCAGTCATTTACAACCCTCTATGTATTCAAATTTTATTCAAAGATTTATTCAAAATTTGTTTCTTTTTATCTTCATCCCCACAGCCCCAAGGTAAAGGCAAGTATGTGTTTGACATCGGGTGCGAGCAGCACGGCCAATATGTCCCCGTGGAGCAGCCCCTGGGAGGGGACCAGGAGGAGGAGGAGGCCCAGACCATCACAGTGCCCAAGTGGCGGGCGGGGCAGACCCAGGCCATCAGCCAGTACAACCCCGCCGAGGAGGCCCTGGCGGCGCAGCAGGCCGACCAGGAGGCGGAGCAGGGAGAGGAGGGGGAGGAGGGAGATGGGGAGAACGGGGAGGAGGGAGATGGGGAGAACAAGGAGGAGGGAGCGGAGGGAGAACAGCAGCCACAGGAAGGAGAAGGAGGAGGCGGCGGTGAGTGGTTTGCTTTGATTCATTCATGATTTAATCAATACAAAATGTTGACATTTGGGAAGATTTTTTTGGTTTGATTCATTCATGATTTATAAAATCTTGGACATTTGGGAAAAACTTGAAGATTTTTGAAAGTGTAGTCTGAAAAACGAAAGTTGATTATGTAAAAACAAATGTGCGTGCTCTACCAACTGAGCTATCACACCACTATGTTTGTTCAAATGTAATCCAGCCACATCACAGTTAATGTTTGTACTCTTAAATTTTGTTAGATTTATTTATTTATTTTTATTTTTTATTTTTTTTGGGGGGGGGGGGGGGGGGGGGAAATAATGCAGATAAAATATAACCAGATATATGTGACCGGCTCAAAAACCAGCAACTTTGGCACAAAATATAAAATTGAGCTTTTGATATGATGTTGTTGTGTGGATTTTCCTCTTTATTTTGAGACCATTTTTATGCCGATCGGACCAAAATTGATGAAGTTATGATTTTTAAATTATTTTTCTACTTCTGCTAAAACAATGGAGATAATTGAGGTTAAAGGGACATTTTCCCCAACATATAATCACCTTTGATTATGTTCTCTAAACATTAAAACACAATTTCATGCAAATACGACCAACATTGACCTTTTGAGCAAGGGATGAGCATCATTCAAAGTCACTCGCTGTACGGGATAATCCCATTCATCGCGAACACCAAGGAGGCTGCCATTGATGTTTATGAAACTCGGATCGCTCTAAAATGTGACGTCCAAACCGAACTACTCTTTTTGTTGGCTCACGTTTTGCCTTGTGTTTGTGCACAAACCCCGCGAGCTGTGAGAGCTTACAAAAAGAGGCCGAGCTTGTTTGTTCGGGTTTGACGTAGCATGTCGGCACGAACAATTCAAAATCCGGGTTTCAAAAAATATAATGGCAGCCTCCATGCTATACGCGATGAATGGGATTAGCCCATACAGCGATTGACTTTGAATGATGCCCCTCCTTTGTTCAGAGGGCAAACATTGGACATATTTGCATGAAATTATGTTTAAATGTGTAGAGAAATTAATCAAAGGTAAATAGATGATGGGGAAAATTTCCCTTCAAAGTTCAACACTCAGTTCAAAGTACATGTAGCCTAATTCTTGATTTTATCCTAAGATATAGCCATTTTCCTGATAATAAATTTAAGAATTTTGCATATCGAAAAAGTTGCTTAACACTATGATACTAAAATGTCCATTTCGTCCCCGAGGTCAATTTTTTACCTTTTCAAGCCATTTACGCAAAAACGTAAATGTGGCGAAGCTTGCTGGTTTTGCCAGAGCCGGTCTCATATGGTTCTGAATTATGTAAAATAAAACTTGTGAATGTTGTTTTACCCCAGTAAATTCTCATACTGCTCAATGCAAAACTAATCATGGAAGTGACAGTTGACTCTTGCAGCCTAAAAGGAACTTTAAAAAAGGAACTAAAAGATGACATTGAATTAAATTTGTTTTATTCACCTTGCTACAGAAGCAGCGGCGGAAGGGGAGGGAGCACCGGCTCCAGCGGAGGGAGGAGACGGGGAGCAGGCAGCGGCTCCTGCTGAGGGAGAGGGAGACGTGCAACAGGAGCAGCAGGAGCAGGAGCCTGCGGAGGGAGGGGAGGAGCAAGGAGCTCCATCACCCGTTGCCGAGGATACGGAGGAAGCATAGTGGCCTAATCTAGTTCGTCACCCCTCCCCCCTCGTTTTACAAAGTGACGCGAGATTGAACTGTCATGAGATTTAACATTGTGTTGGAAGTCTACAACTTTTCCAGAAAAAAAAAAAAAAATCACAGAGGAACACGGAAGATGCAGAATTTACCCCTTCAAATAAGCGTGGCACAAGAGTTCTTGTTTGATAACATTGAAAACTTCACCCTAAAGATTTCTTTCTCATAAACTCTTAATATGGGAGTTTTGTTTTACCATGATGCCCAGGTTTTGGATTGGGGGAAAAAGGGCCCCAAATTTTCCAACTATTTCATATGATTTAAATGACTGTGTCAATTAAAGTACAGAAACTTCTTGGAAATAACTTATTCTGAACGGTTGTAGAAAGAATGGAGGACCCAATAGGTGTAACATATACGTTCATATATGCTTTTATTTTTGGCAAAGCTTGCTTTTATTTACCAATGATATCACCACCAAAAGCAATCCTTATTTAGAAACAGTTTCCCCTCTTATATAGATGAATATCATTCTTACCTTGATGTGAGAAAAGATGAAAACAATAATATTGTGTATTGTATTACTAGGATATAAGTTATATATTTAATTTGTCAAAAGATGTGTTGTCTCTACTATATTGCTGTATTATGTTTGTATAAGTGTGTGCATTTGAAAGATTTAAATTAACGATACAAAAACTACACACAAGATTATTCAAAAAATGACATAACACACAGTTTATCTTTTTAAATGATGTGAAGTTAATTTGTTCTACGGTATCTCTTTGTGATTAATTACCATCTTATTCTATCAGCAGGGGAAGCATTTAACTTGACTGAACAAGTCTTGTTCAAAACAATTTAAATTTACATCAGCACCATTACATTGTTGCCCTTTCTACTGGTTATTGTTTTTTAGTGCTCACAGGCAAATTATATTTTATTATTTAAATTCTGTTTTATAGCTGAGGAATGTATTCAATTTGCCGTCCACAATATACTGTTTAGTAGAAAGAAATGTTACACCATTGTTTATACATGTAAGAAACAAAAAACTTTGTAAATAAATGTTACTTTTACATTATAATTATAACAACATATTACTCTTTTCATTTTCCTTTCCTTTAATTCATATACAGGCATGAACATTTTCTGCGTTTCCGTGGATTTCCGCTTTTTCTCCAATAAAAAAAATTAAAAATACATAATAATAATATAAACCGAACACAAAAAGTAACTTCACCCCTAAGCTATTGCCCATAATTTCATAACCAAGAATCGTTTCAAGATTTCGTCTTGCCAATATATCAATATGGTAGTTAGGAAAACAATGTGCAAAATTAAGAGGTAACCATTAATCCATGGTTGAGTGAGCACACATTACATAAAAGATAGTCATATTTCAAAATTCGCCAAAGTATTATCATCAGTACAAATTATTGAGAGTTGGAAAATTAAAAAATGCACTGTTTTACAATTGCAATTAATTCATTTTACCACATGTGCCATCTAAAAATCTAAATGAATGGAATATATCAAACAGCATTGTTTCATAAACCATGATCAATGCATTCCACCACATGTTGCGGATTCACAACAATTAATGTACAGGCACGCGCAATACCTTGTGACTTTTGAATTGGGCCATTTTGTCTGTGCTCATTCAGCCATAAAGTAATGAATATCTCTGATTTTCACACATATCGAACATAACAACTGTGCCAATATTGTGGCAATATGATATCTTGAAACAATAATTGGTTATGAAATTATGGGCAATTAATTGCTTAGGGGTGAAGTTACTTTTTGTGTTCGGTTTATTTTTTTCAAAATAATCCTCTCTGCTTGCTGGTAATCTATCTATCGACCTACCCTTGTTAAAAAGTACTGCGAGTACTGCGATGCTACTGCAGTACTACCGCAGAATACCGCAGTATTACTGCTGTACTGCCACAGTAATACTGCAGTACAATTGCAAAATTTGCGGTACTCGTACGGTAGTGCTGTGGTAGTACCGAGGTACAGCAGTATTTTTACCGGAGTAAATGTACTGCGAGTACAGGACCTTTTCTTTACATTTCGTGAGAATCATGTAAGCGGGGGGGGGGGGGTTTCAACATTTGTTTTCAACAATTTCCATGTAGACCAGTTACAAGTCTACAACTTGTAATTTACATGATTTTTTTTACGCAAGTGCCAATTTACGTGAACTTTCGTGGATTGCATATAGTATATCAACAAACTGTTGGGTCATGTAACCCAACTTAAACTAATCTTTAAGGCAACACTGTTCAAATCCAAACAAAAATAATAACAATAATTAGAAATCTAGTGGTTCTCTTATACTTTATTGTATTTGTATTACCAATATAAGCATGGAACAGGTTTTTTTTCTTAAAATTTCCCTTTCATTAGAAAGATACAAAACAATTGAAGTGTTCAGATTGTATAACTATTCCTATGGATATTCATATCTGTGTATAAATTAAGTGCAATGAGCTTGCAAAAATTACTAAGCATTTTGCTCATTACTCAGCCATATAACAGACATTTAACTTGAAATTTTCACATATTACTTAGTGGAGATATATAACCAAAATACACATTTGATCAACAATTCATCACCTTTTGCACTTGTCAACAATGTTACTAGATCCCTTTAAATGACAAGATAACCCTTACAAAGTCCAGAAATTGTAAGCACAATCTTGTCATGCTTAATTCAAGACGGGTAACACAAGCTTTTATGTTCATGTAGTACTATAAATTTATATCAAGACGACTAAACCCAAATAAGACTCTTCGGTTTGTATTCCAAGCCCTATTTCGCTGTACATGTACAGCACGTATGATGAAATACACACAACCAGAACTATTTCAAACCAGCACCAGATGCTTGTAAAGGCCCCTCTAGAATGGCCCGTTTTCCTGTCACTTCTAGATTTTGAGAAGCGAGACATTGTCCACTTTTTGCAGTGGAAAATGGACAATGAACTAATTATTGGGCCAGTCACTAGCTTCATGTTTATTCTTCTTTATTTTAAGAATTACCTGGATAACTTAAATTATTAAGCATTTAAGAGGACTTGCTTGTTCAACAGTATGATCCACCTACATGTTTGGGTTCTACTATTAAAGGAACATAGTTTTCGATAAATGTTTCAATCAAACAAACAATCTAACAATACATGTACATGTAACAAACAATTGAGTGGAATTATATCAAGTATCACCGGTATAATCATCAAGAACATGGTTCTACAAGTAATAGTATTCTACCATTACATATACAATAGCCAACGTGAGTATTTAAATTTCAATGGTCTGAAATATAATGGCCCGTATTCTGAAGTCGGGTTTAGTTCATCCTCGGGTCTAGGTAAGCGAGGTTTAAGGCAGCCACGGTGAAATCATAAATACAGACTGTCCCAGAAAAAACGAAACCGGGTTTCATGGCAGAAATTTTCTGTCATAGTGAATAATTTCTTTGATGATATATATATGTCTGAAAAGCTCTGTGTCTCTTCTTTCATTTGATGTACAACTTATGGCACATAATTCACGCAAGACTGAATTAGAACAATGGAAAGAGGTGTTACCAAAATTCGATTTGCGCGCAGAAATTGCAAGTTTGGGTGAGGTTTTGGGGTGAGTTTTAACGGTAGTAAACGTACTTATTTTGAGAAAAGACAAACACCTCATAAAAATACATAATTTTATCTTTTATATGACACCTCATGATTAAAAAATAAATGATTTATGCCAGAGAACGAGTACAATGAAATCATGCTTGATTCCAGCCCAAATGGGTAATTTTCCTGATCTAGCCTGTTTCCCATGGTTTCCCTGATCCCCATGTTTGTGTAAATTCACTCATGCATCAAAGTCCATTGTCAGGAAAGGTGAGCGACTTCTTACTCAACTTTCACTCATTTGGGCAGAAATCAGGCATGGTTTCATTGTACTCGTTCTCTGGCATAAATCATTAATTTTTTTAGCATGAGGTGTCATGTAAAAGATACAAATATGAACTTTCATGTGGTGTTTGTCCTTTTTAAAAATAAGTACGTTTACAACCCTTAAAACTCACCCAAACTTAAAATTTATGCGTGCAAATGGAATATTGGTAACACCACTTTCCATTGTTCTAATTCAGTCATGCTTGAATTATGTGCCATAAGTTGTACATCAAATGAAAGAAGAGACACAGAGCTTTTCAGACATATATATATCATCAAGGAAATTATTCATTATGACAGAAAATTTCTGCCATGAAACCCGGTTTCGTTTTATCTGAGACACGGTGTATATCTCACAGATTTTTGAAATTCAATTGTCTGGTATATAACCATTGTAGGTGTTCAAACGTTAGCTGGAATTAATTCATTTCAAGAATCTAGAAATACCCATGGATGCAACTGCAATGAAAATACCAGTCCGTGTCTCATGACCAGATCATCTGTTCTGACATCAACCCTTTAAACGGAGTTCCCCCAACATCGATTTACATTTGATTACAGAATTTCATACAAATATGACAAACACTGGCCCTTTGTGCAGGGGATGAGCATCATTCGATGTACGGGCTAATCCCATTAATTGCACACAACATGGAGGCTGCAATTGATGTTAATGAAACTCGAATTGCTCTAAAATGTGACGTCAAATCCAAACTACTCTTTTGTTAGCTCACGTTTTGCCTTGTGTTTGTGCACAAACCCTGCGAGCTGCGAGAGCTAACAAAAAGAGACGGAGCTTGTTTGTTCGGGTTTGACGTAGCATTTCAGCGCGAACCATTCAAAATCTGTACGCCACAAATGGGATTAGGCATTAGCCTATACAGCCAGTGACTTTGAATGATGCTCCTCCTTTGTTCAGAGGGCAAACATTGGATATATTTGCATGAAATTATGTTTTAATGTGTATAGCTAGAGAACTCAATCAAAGGTAAATAGATGATGGGGAAACTTTCCCTTTAAACTAACCTCACAATTAACAGTTCTTTCTCATAATGTGTTTTGTTAGATCATAATGACATATCAACAACATCATACATGCCTTTTCATTTCACATAATGTAATCCCATGTATCTATCTAGACTAGATTGCACAGCAAAGGTCATTAAACATATCCTGCAGGTGAAAGGTCTACCAGAATGGGTCCTCATCTGTTCTGTTAATAGCACCATTCTGAGAGTAAGCATTTGAACAAACCTAACACACAGTACCCAGGGAGCAAACACCCCATTTTTTAGGATATCATACATGGAATGTTATAAAAGGTTGTTCACCAGAAATGTCTTCTAGGACCTTCTAGGATCACAGCCTAGGTGGACAACCTCGCGATCTAGCTACTGGAAGTTCACAAAACGCGTACAAACGATTTAACCCATAATGTACGTTAATAGAGCATTAAATCCTTAGGGTTCATGAAGGTTTGTCTGTGCTATTTACGAAATTACACTCCAAAGCATTACGATATCATCACATCGCTTCAGATTTGTATTCTGTAGAGTCGTGTGCATCTTTTGATACCAAATTTGACTGCATAATTTCTTTGGTTAATGTCTCACGTGTCATTTTAAGTCACGTGTTATACAAACGACTTGAAATTGCACGTTCAGTTATATACAAAAACGCATTAAAATGCTCAAGATATTTAAAACGTTACACAATTTGTATTTGAAGTTCTTCAAATGGCATTCAATTTAATTTGTTTAAGTTTTTGAAATGATAAACGAAAACAATAGAATAATAAAAAAAACATAAACAAGTGAAAACAATAAAATACATAAGACTATGAGTTCATTATAGTGTATTGTTGGTATCTGATTTTACTAAATCATTATAATAGAGGTAAAAATCGTAAAATAGGTTTTATAATGAAATGTACATATTGTACAATGAGGACATATACATTTGTATATATTGATTATAGAGTACAGGTATACAATCTACCTAAATACAGAATATAATACAATATGAACCATTTAATAAAGGGATTTACTTACTAATAACAATTTAATGATGTATCTGACAACAATGCACTGATATACTTGTTTGTATTAGTGTTACGTATTTTGCCAATATTAACATGGAACTAATACAGAGGACGTCAGCAATGAGTGTAAATATTTTGTAGGTGTAGCCTGTAGGGAAAGATAAGGGAAAGTAAATGAAGCGGCAAAGTCAGTAGCGCTTCGCCCCCTGGACCCCCATTCAGCTTTCCAACGTGGGTATCCCTTGACTTAAATTCTATGTAGGGTACCATCAGGATGATTGCAATCGACAGTATTTATCTATCAGGCTAAAGTTCATCCATACTTGGACAGTGCCCTCATCATACCAGGATGCTTGCAATGTGCACTTAATAATCTTCCAATCTCTAAACAGCTAATTCAAAAGCCAATTAACTAAAAAATAGTTAACTCTATAATACATATAGACAACATCTTTATAAACTATCTGGATATTGTAGACCTTACGGCTGCCTATGACACAGTGAACCATCGATTACTCCTCAATAAGCTGTACAGGATGACAAGTGACATTCATCTGACCAAACTCATCCAACTGCTACTAGGAAACAGACGTTTCTTTGTGGAGCTGAACGGAAAGCGCAGCAGGTGGAGGATACAGAAGAATGGACTCGCACAGGGCAGTGCTTCGCTCCAGTCCTGTTCAACATTTACACGAATGACCAACCTGTCTCTCCAGGCACTGCTTATTCCATCTACGCAACCGCGAGGCTGGGAAGAAACTATCACTCACATGGAATGGTACCCCCCTTGACCACTGCGATCATCCAGTGTACCTTGGCGTTACCCTGGATCGGACACTTTCATTCAAGCAGCATATCGGAAAGGTGAGGGGGAAAGTGAGGACCAGGAACAACCTCCTCCGGAAATTGACAAACTCCTCTTGGAGTGCCAGTGCATCTACACTACGGGCAGCAGCTCTTGCACTTTGTTATTCTGCTGCGGAGTATGCGTGCCCAGTCTGGGAAAGATCCTCGCACTCGAAGAAACTTGACCCAATTATCAACGATAGCTGCAGAGCAATCTCTGGTTGTCTAAAGCCGACAAATGTAAGCAGCCTGTATGTCCTGTCCGGCATTGCTCCACCCACTGGCGTAAAATCTGTCCGGAAAACACAATGCATTGGGGGTCGAGCAATTGTTCACAAACGGTTTGTGAACAATTGCTCGACCCCCCAATGCATTGTGCTTTCCGAACAGATTTACGCCAGTGGCTCCACCCGATATACGCCGGTCAGTAGCCAGTAGCGTGGAGCGTCTCAGACAAAGTCAGGATAGCTGCCATCCATGTTATGACATCCAACCATCCCAGAAACGGCTCAAATCAAGGAAAAGCTTCCTACACTCTGTCCAACCGCTGCTGGGTTGTCGCTTTGCTCCCTCGCCAGAGATGGTCAAAATGACGAATCATCCCCCCCCCCCCCCCCCACAATGGCGAGAAGAAATCGACGCCCTTGATTAGCACTGTATTCATATACAAGGTGTCAGGCTGGAAGACTCCCATATGAGTAAGAAATATGCACTCTTGTGTGCTGGATCGATTGCAGTATGTATCCAATGACTGGTGATAAACATAACGACGCACCGCGATCGTCATACATTAATATGTTCGCTTAATCATAACATCCATTTTATCATTATAATTATTTCATGTAATTATTCTGATGTATTTCTTTGTTTCAAATTCTTTTATTTTGTATTGTTTTATCCTTTGTTTTGCTAATTACCTGTTTTTCTTTTCATCTTACTAAATGTCACGAACATGTATAGGGTTTAACAGCTAAATATTTGTTTCATTCTATAATCTGCATCATTTCCACATATTTTTGTCAATAGGCGTATGTGAAATTTCACATTCTATATCTGACACGTGACATATAAAAGGCATGTGACAAAAAATAATAGAAGTAAAATGGCCAAATTTGGTATCAAACGATGTAAAACTATCTATGAAAGACATATTCGAAGCAATTCGATGATGGCAGCATGCGTTTGGGTATAATCGTGAAAATACCGGAGTAGGATGTTCATGAACCCTAAGGATTTAAGGCGCTTTTAACGTACATTAGGGGTAAAATCCTTAATATGTGTTTTCTGGCCTTCCAGTAGCTAGTTCGCGAGGTTGTCCACCTAGGTTGTGCTTCTACAAGGTCCTAGAAGACAATTCTGGGCCCAAACCTTTTATAACATTCCATGTATGAAAAACCCCCTTTGCTCCCTGGGTACAGGTTTTCCATGTGCATGTGATCTAATGTGTCTTGTTAGATCACCTTTCCGACAGAAACCCTTTGAACATATACTACAGGAGAAAGGTCTTTCACCAGTATGTGTCATCATGTGTGATGTTAGATCACATTTTCGAGAGAAACCCTTTGAACATACACTACATGAGAAAGGTCTTTCACCAGTATGTGTCCTCATATGTGGTGTTAGATTGCTTTTCCGAGAGAATGCCTTCGAACAAACCCTACACGTGAAAGGTTTTTCTCCAGTATGTTTCATCATGTGGCATTTTAGAGAGCCGTTCGTAGAGAAACCCTTTGAACATACACTACACAAGAAAGGTCTTTCACCAGTATGTGTCCTCATATGTATTGTTAAAGCACTTTTCGAACAGAAACTCATTGAGCATACACTACACGAGTAAGGTCTTTCACCAGTATGTGTCCTCATATGTGTTGTTAGATTTTC
Source organism: Echinarachnius parma (assembly GCA_037951105.1). Lineage (NCBI taxonomy): Eukaryota > Metazoa > Echinodermata > Echinoidea > Clypeasteroida > Echinarachniidae > Echinarachnius > Echinarachnius parma. The sequence goes on along the minus strand of JBAMJV010003003.1, from coordinate 90,607 downwards.
TTTCTGAGAGAATGCCTTCGAACAAACCCTACACGTGAAAGGTTTTCCTCCATTATGTTTCATCATATGGCTTTTTAGAGAGCTGTTCGTACATGAGAAAGTTCTTTCACCGGTATGTTTCCTCATATGTTTTGTTAGATTACTTTTCTGATAGAAACCCTTTGAACATATACTGCATGAGAAAGGTCTTTCACCATTATGTCTCCTTATATGTTCTGTTAGATTACTTTTATAACAGAAACGTTTTGAACATATATTACATGAGAAAGGTCTTTCACCGGTATGTTTCCTCATATGTGACGTTAGATAACTTTTCTGACAGAAACCCTTTGAACATACACTACACGAGAAAGGTCTTTCACCAGTATGTGTCCGCATATGTGTTGTTAGATAATTTTTCCTACAGAAACCCTTTGAACATATACTACACGAGAAAGGTCTTTCACCAGTATGTGTCCTCATATGTGTTGTTAGATTTTCTTTCTGAGAGAATGCCTTCGAACAAACCCTACACGTGAAAGGTTTTCCTCCATTATGTTTCATCATGTGGCATTTTAGATAGCTGTTCGTAGAGAATCCCTTTGAACATACACTACAAAAGAAAGGTCTTTCACCAGTATGTGTTCTCATATGTGTTGTTAAATCACATTTCTGACAGAAACCCTTTGAACATATACTACAGGAGAAAGGTCTTTCACCAGTATGTCTCATCATATGTTTTGTTAGAATATTTTTCTCATAGAAACCCTTTGAACATATACTGCATGAGAAAGGTCTTTCACCAGTATGTCTCATCATATGTTTTGTTAGACTACATTTATGACAGAAACCCTTTGAACATACACTACACGAGAAAGGTCTTTCACCAGTATGTGTCCTCATGTGTGTTGTTAGATCACATTTCTTACAGAAACCCTTTGAACATACACTACACGAGAAAGGTCTTTCATCAGTATGTTTCCTCATATAATGTGTTGTTAAAGCTCTTTTCTGACAGAAATCCTTTGAACATACACTACACAAAAAAGGTCTTTCACTAGGATGTGTCATCATGTGCCTTTCTAGAGAGCTTTTCTGAGAGAATACCTTCGAACAAACCCTGCACATGAACGGTTTATCACCAGTATGAGTTCTCATATGTGCAGTCATTTTACCTTTTTGAGAGAAATTCTTACTGCATGTTTTGCATCTGAAAGGTCTTAACTCTTCACTCAAGCTGTCAGCTTCCTTAGAACAATCTTCACTTGTGCAAAGTTTCACACAAGGTTGTTCATCCTTGTGCATCTGTATATTACTTCTGTCCAGAGCATTCTTTAAACAAAGGCTGTGTTTGTACCGTCCGCCACCCTCTTTGATATTTACATCACTCGTTTCCACATGATCCTCATTAAATTCATCAGTGTGTGTTCTTGATGGTATCCTTGAACCTGTCACACTGTCCGGAATGGCCTGTTTTTCTGTCACTTCTAGATTTTGAGAAGTGTGATATTGTCCATTAGACGCAACTGTTTCACCCATCAGTACATCAGTATATTCTGCAGTGGAACATGGATATGGACAATGAATTAATTATTGGGCCAGTCTCTAGCTTTGAGTATTTTCATATTACTTTAATTACACCTGGTTCACTTGAATTATTAAGCATTCAAGAGGACATGCTCACATCTGATGTGGAATATAATTTTTGTCATTGTTCAACAATATGATGCACCTATATGTTTGGTTTCTATTATTAAATTTAAAGGAACATAATTTTTGATAAATGTTTCAATCAATTACACAATCTAACAATACATATAATAAACATTTGAGTGAAATTATCTCAATATCTTAATATCTCAATATTTAAAGGGGTAGTTTAGTTTGGGTATAGGGGGCTCTGCACAAAATATTTTTTTTGGTGAGATAATAAACAACCGAGTGTAAAATTTGAAAGAGCATACAATTTGTAATGGCAGAATAAACCTTATTTGATCAAAATCGATTCAGAAACAGCTGAAATAAAATATCCAATCAAAATAAATCTGGGGCCCAGATATCTTAAAGGGATCTAGTAACTTTGTTGACATGTGCAAAAAGTGATGAATGGTTGATGCAATGTATATTATTGTTATCTCATATGTCCACAGGGTATTGTATGAACATTTCAAGTCAAATGGACATTGCATGGTCAAGTAATGAGCGAAAATGCAAAGTGATATTCAATAACTCACTGCACTCACTTTGTACACAGAAGAAAAACTCGCCCGGAGTTTTTCTTATCTGAATACTTTGATCGTACATATCTTTGTAACGAAAGGGAAATTTGAAAAATCGAAACCTGTCCCATGATTGTATTGTTAATACGAATACAACAAGGTATGAGGGAACCGCTAGAATGAAAAATTTATTTTGAGGATTTGGACAATGTTACTAAGTCCCTTTAAATAATTTTTTTAAATTTGATATAATTTACACTTTTTAAAAAAATTTCAAAAGAGGTTTTCAAATGGTTTTTGATGATCACTCTATTTAATGATTATTTTGAACAAAACATCACATGCATAATTTTGTATAAAAAATGGTTGAAACCAATGCTCCTATAAAAGTGAGCGGCCTCTTGTGTTTTTATGGCTCTTTTTGAATGATAACAGGCTTTTTTTACTTAGTCGTTTGTAATTTTCCATACCTTTCAAATATGGTGGAGTTATAACTATTAGTTTGTAGTGTTATTGTGCATGTTTTGGTTACTAAAGCTCAGCCTTACCAACATTGTACTACCCCTTGAAATTCAATGGTCTGGTATATAACTAACTCTAGGTGTTCTTCAGTTAGCTGGAATTAGTTTAATTTAAGAATCTAGAAATACCCATGGATGCAACTGTACAGAAAATACCAGTGTGTGTCTAGTGAGATATCTGTTTTGACACAAAACCTTAAAACTAACATCACAACTTACAGTTCTTTCTCATGTTTTTTGTTATCATGATGACAAAACGACATAATACATGCCTTTTTATTTCATATAATGTTATCCCATTTGTTTATTTAAACTAGATTTTAAAGCAAAGGTCTTCAAACATATATATATACGACATAAGAAAGGTCTAGCTTTCAACTGTATGTGTCATCATGTGTCTTGTAAGGTTATTTTTCTGAATGAAATTCTTTGAACAAACTCTACAAGAAAAGGGTCTTTCACCAGTATGTATCCTCATGTGTTCTGTAAGATGAAATTTCTGATAAAAACTCGAGGAACAAAGACTACAAGAGAAAGGTCTTTCCCCAGTGTGTGACCTCATGTGTGCTGTAAGATAACAATTTTTAAGGAAACCCTTCGAACATACACTACACAAGAAAAGACTTTCACCAGTATGTGTCATCATGTGCATTTTTAAAGAGCCATTCAGAGAGAATACCTGTGAACATATCTTTACATGAACGGTTTATCACCAGTATGAGTTCTCATGTGGTTTGTTAGATTACTCTTCTCATGGAAACCCTTTGAACATATACTGCATGAGAAAGGTCTTTCACCAGTATGTGTCCTCATATGTCTTGTTAAATCACTTTTCTGACAGAAACCCTTTGCACATACACTACATAAGAAAGGCCTTTCACCAGTATGTGTCCTCATATGTGTTGTTAGAGCACTTTTCTGACAGAAACCCTTTGAACATACACTACACGAGAAAGGTCTTTCACCAGTATGAGTCATCATGTGCATTTTCAAAGAGCCATTCAGAGAGAATACCTGTGAACATATCCTGCACATGAACGGTTTATCACCAGTATGAGTTCTCATGTGTGTTGTTAAATTACTTTTCTCATGGAAACCCTTTGAACATATACTGCATGAGAAAGGTCTTTCACCAGTATGTGCCCTCATATGTCTTGTTAAAGCACTTTTCGTACAGCAACCCTTTGAACATACACTACACAAGAAAAGTTTATCACCAGTATGAGTTCTCATGTGTTTTGTTAGATTACTCTTCTCATGGAAACCCTTTGAACATATACTGCATGAGAAAGGTCTTTCACCAGTATGTGTCCTCATATGTGTCGTTAGAGAACTACTCTGACAGAAACACTTCGAACATATACTGCATGAGAAAGGTCTTTCACCAGTATGTGTCCTCATATGTCTTGTTAGATCAATTTTCTGACAGAAACCCTTTACACATACACTACATAAGAAAGGCCTTTCACCAGTATGTGTCCTCATATGTGTTGTTAGATCACTTCTCGTACAGCAACCCTTTGAACATACACTACACGAGAAAGGTCTTTCACCAGTATGAGTCATCATGTGCATTTTTAAAGAGCCATTCAGAGAGAATACCTGTGAACATATCCTGCACATGAACGGTTTATCACCAGTATGAGTTCTCATGTGTGTTGTTAGATTATTTTTCTCATGGAAACCCTTTGAACATATACTGCATGAGAAAGGTCTTTCACCAGTATGTGCCCTCATATGTCTTGTTAAATCACTTTTCTGACAGAAACCCTTTGCACATACACTACACGAGAAAGGTCTTTCACCAGTATGTGTCCTCATATGTGTTGTTAAAGCACTTTTCGTACAGCAACCCTTTGAACATACACTACACAAGAAAGGTCTTTCACCAGTATGTGTCATCATGTGTGAGGTTAGATCACTTCTCGTACAGCAACCCTTTGAACATACACTACACAAGAAAGGTCTTTCACCAGTATGTCTCCTCATATGTGTTGTTAGATTTCCTTTCTGAGAGAATGCCTTTGAACAAACCTTACACATAAAAGGTTTACCATTATGTTTCATCATGTGAATTTTTAGAGTGCAATTCTTAGAAAATGCCTTTGAACATACACTACAAAAGAAAGGCCTTTCACCAGTGTGTGCCCTCATATGTCTTGTTAAATCACTTTTCTGACAGAAACCCTTTGAACATACACTACATAAGAAAGGCCTTTCACCAGTATGTGTCCTCATATGTGTTGTTAGAGCACTTTTCTGACAGAAACCCTTTGAACATACACTACACGAGAAAGGTCTTTCACCAGTATGAGTCATCATGTGCATTTTCAAAGAGCCATTCAGAGAGAATACCTGTGAACATATCCTGCACATGAACGGTTTATCACCAGTATGAGTTCTCATGTGTGTTGTTAAATTACTTTTCTCATGGAAACCCTTTGAACATATACTGCATGAGAAAGGTCTATCACCAGTATGTGCCCTCATATGTCTTGTTAAAGCACTTTTCGTACAGCAACCCTTTGAACATACACTACACAAGAAAAGTTTATCACCAGTATGAGTTCTCATGTGTTTTGTTAGATTACTCTTCTCATGGAAACCCTTTGAACATATACTGCATGAGAAAGGTCTTTCACCAGTATGTGTCCTCATATGTGTCGTTAGAGAACTACTCTGACAGAAACACTTCGAACATATACTGCATGAGAAAATTCTTTCACCAGTATGTCTCCTCACATGTTTTGTTAGATTACTTTTCTCATAGAATCCCTTTGAACATATACTGCATGAGAAAGGTGTTTTACCAGTATGTCTCTTCATATGTGTTGTTAGAGCACTTTTCCGACAGAAACCCTTTGAACATACACTACACGAGAAAGGTCTTTCACCAGTATGAGTTCTCATGTGTGCAGTAATGTTACCTTTTTGAGAGTAATTCTTACTGCATATTTTGCATCTGAAAGGTCCTAACTCTTCACTCAAGCTGTCAGCTTCCTTAGAACAACCTTCACTTGAGCAAAGTTTTACACAAGGTTGTTCATCCTTGTGCATCCGTATATTACTTCTGTCCAGAGCAATCTTTGAACAAAGGCTGTGTTTGTAACGTCCGCCACCCTCTTTGATATTTACATCACATGTTCGCACATGATCCTCATTAAAGTCATCAGTGTGTATTCTTGTGAGAATCCTTGAACCTGTCACACCGTCCGGAATGGCCTGTTTTTCTGTCACTTCTAGATTTTGAGAAGTGTGATATTGTCCATTAGACGCAACTGTTTCACCCATCAGTACATCAGCATATTCTGCAGTGGAACATGGATATGGACAATGAATTAATTATTGGGCCAGTCTCTAGCTTTGAGTATTTTCATTTTAATTTAAGAATTACACCTGGTTCACTTGAATTACACAGCATTCAAGAGGACATGCTCACATCTGATGTGGAATATAATTGTTGTCATTGTTCAACAATATGATGCACCTATATGTTTGGTTTCTATTATTATATTTAAAGGAACATACTTACACAATCTAACAATACATATAATAAACATTTGAGTGAAATTATCTCAATATCCTCCAGATAGTTAAAGGGGTAGTTTAGTTTTGGTATAGGGGCTCTGCACAAAATAATTTTTTGGTGAGATAATAAACAACCTAGTGTAAAATTTGAAAGAGCATACAATTTGTAATGGCAGAATAAACCTTATTTGATCGAAATTGATTCAGAAACAGCTGAAATAAAATATCCAATCAAAATAAATCTGGGGCCCAGATATCTTAAATGATTTTTTTAAATTTGATATAATTTACACTTTTTCAAAACATTTCAAGAGGTTTTAAAATGGTTTTTGATGATCACTCTATTTAATGATTATTTTGAACAAAACATTGCATGCATAATTTTGTATAAAAAATGGTTGAAACCAATGCTCCTATAAAAGTGAGCGCCCTCTTGTGTTTTTATGGCTCTTTTTGAATGATAACAGGCTTTTTTACTTATTCGTTTGTAATTTTCCATACCTTTCGAACATGGTGGAGTTATAACTATTAGTTTGTAGTGTTATTGTGCATGTTTTGGTTACTAAAGCTCAGCCTTACCAAAATTGTACTACCCCTTGAAATTCAACGGTCTGGTATATTACTAACTCTAGGTGTTCATCAGTTAGCTAGAATTAGTTTAATTTAAGAATCTAGAAATACCCATGGATGCAACTGTAAGGAAAATACCAGTGTGTGTCTAGTGAGATATCTGTTTTGACACAAACCCTTTAAACTAACATCACAACTTACAGTTCTTTCACATAATGTGTTTTGTTATCATGATGACATAACGACATCATATACAGGGTGGCCCAGAAATAACGGAACGGGGCACTTCCCAAAATAAAGTAACGAAATGACTGGGTCCATCGGATAGTGTGTCTTTTCAAATGAAAATTGATACCAAGAACATTAATTTTGGTCGTGTAGTTTTTGTTTTAGAGCGCTGTGAGTGACACCATGTCAGGGTTCATTTTTCTTCAATTTTGAGTGACCTATTGGCTAAAGAATGACCCGAACGGCTCGTCATAGAATTACGACGCACAATGATGCGGACACCTTTGTTAGTGTGCATTCGACTGAATAGCCACAGCACCGTAATTCTATGCCGAGCCGTTCGGGTCATTCTTTAGCCAATAGGTCAGTCAAAATTGAAGAAAAATGAACCCTGACATAGTGTCACTCACAGCGCTCTAAAACAAAAACTACACGACCAAAATTAATGTTCTTGGTATCAATTTTCATTTGAAAAGACACACTATCCGATGGACCCAGTCATTTCGTTTTCTTATTTTGGGAAGTGCCCCGTTCCGTTATTTCTGGGCCACCCTGTATAGTACGCCTTTTTATTTCATATAATGTAATCCTGTGTTTATTTAGACTAGATTTTACAGCAAAGGTCTTCGAACATACACTACATAAGAAAGGTCTAGCTTTCACCTGTATGTGTCATCATGTGTCTTGTAAGGTTATTTTTCTGATGAAAATTCTTTGAACAAACTCTACAAGAAAAGGGTCTTTCACCAGTATGTATCCTCATGTGTAGCGTTAGATAACTTTTATGAGAGAAGGCCTTTAAACAAATACTACAAGAGAAATGTCTTTCACCAGTATGTGTCCTCATGTGTTCTGTAAGATGAAATTTCTGATAAAAACTCTTGGAACAAAGACTACAAGAGAAAGGTCTTTCCCCAGTGTGTGACCTCATGTGTGCTGTAAGATAACTATTTTTACAGAAACCCTTTGAACATACGCTACACAAGAAAGGTTTTTCACCAGTATGTGTCGTCATGTGTGTTTTTAAAGAGCCATTCATAGAGAATACCTGTGAACATATCTTGCACATGAATGGTTTATCACCAGTATGAGTTCGCATGTGTTTTGTTAGATTACTTTTCTCATGGAAACCCTTTGAACATATACTGCATGAGAAAGGTCTTTCACCAGTATGTGCCCTCATATGTCTTGTTAGCTCACATTTCTGACAGAAACCCTTTGAACATATACTACAGGAGAAAGGTCTTTCACCGGTATGTTTCCTCATAGTATGTGTTGTTAAAGCACTTTTCCAACAGAAACCCTTTGAACATACACTACATAAGAAAGGTCTTTCACCAGTATGAGTTCTCATGTGTGCAGTCATGTAACCTTTTTGAGAGAAATTCTTACTGCATATTTTGCATCTAAAAGGTCTTAACTCTTCACTCAAGCTGTCAGCTTCCTTAGAACAATCTTCACTTGTGCAAAGTTTCACACAAGGTTGTTCATCCTTGTGCATCTGTATATTACTTCTGTCCGCAGCATTCTTTGAACAAAGGCTGGGTTTGCACCGTCCGCCACCCTCTTTGATATTTACATCACCCATTTCCTTTCGATCCTCATTACGTTCATCAGTGTGTGTTCTTGATGGAATCCTTGAGCTACATGTACCTGTCACATCGTCCGGAGTGGCCTGTTTTTCTGTCACTTCTAGATTTTGAGAAGCAGGATATTGTCCACTCGAAGCAACTGTTTCACCCATCGGTACCTCAGCGATTTCTGCATTGGAACATGGGATATTGACAATTAATAAATCACTAGACAAGTCTCTTTCTTTATATAGCTTATTTTCTATTCATACAAGTAAATGTATACAGGGAAACCCCGTTATAACGAGCTCGCTTATAACGAGGTACCGTTTATAACGAGGAGAATCCTTTGGTCCCAATTGTTCCAATGGTATAATGCTCCGCTTATAACGAGCTCGGTTATAGCGAGATTCCGGTTATAACGAGGTAAAATTGATAGTCCTGACTACCTCGTTATAACGGGGTTTCCCTGTAATGCCAATTATTTCACAAAATGTATTACCATGTTTTTTTAAATATTACATCTCACAGCAAAGGTTTTTGAAAATTTTCTGAATGTGAAAGGTCTTTCATTAGTACTTATGTTTATATTTCACTGGTACCTATCTGATTTATTATAAGAACATAACTCCCATAGAAAGACTGAACGAAACCCAGTTAGATAACTTTGGAAACCCTTGAAACATATACTACAGGAGAAATGTCTTTCTCCAGTATGTCTCCTCATACAGTGCTTTTCCTCATGTCCTGTACCTTCACTTGTTCTTTCCTCAGTTTTCACCACCACAGACTTTCTCTGCTTATCAGGTGATTCCATGGCATCCAGGCGTCCCTGCTGGTCATGTGACACCTCAGGTGATTCCATGGCAAGCTTGTGTAGCTCATAAATCTCACCATCCAGATACATCTCAGGCTGTGCGTGACCATTGCCCACATCACAAGTTCCTACGAAAACCAACACAACTTTAATAGTCACAAATTATAAACTTTACATACATGAAGTGGAAAGTTGTATCAATAAATTTAAATTAAATGCTGCTGTTACCGAGCTATTTCAAATTTACTTCAATATCAAAATTGTGTATGCTCTGTGAGTCATATTTCCACATCACAGGGTCCAACTGACATGATATTCAACATCTCTTAAAAGGGTAGTTCAGTTTTGGTATAGAGGGCGCTGCACAAAATATATATTTTTTGTGAAGTAATGATTTGAATGAGTTGAAAATTTGAAAGAGCATGCAATTTTAATGGCAAAATAAACTTTAGTTTATTTGATCAAAATCGGTTCAGAAACGGCTGAAATATCAATAGATATATCCAATGATCCAATCGTAATAAATCTGGGGCTCAGATTTATTTGATGATTTTTTTAAATTTAAAAAATGCTTACCTTTTTTCAAAAATTATTTAAAAAAAAGGTTTTTGAAGAGTTGTTGAGGAATCACAATTAGACAGAGAGAGCTTTAATTTCCCACCTTTAAATCACACTGTCGTGTCCTCGTTATGGAGAAACAGAACTATATATGAAATGGCACACGTGGGACTACAGACAGATGCTTTAAAGTTTAAACACAGTTTTATAGAGTGGTGAAGTGTGATGTCATCATCTATGACGTCATAAACATCTTTTTCTAGAATTTTCAAATTTGAACTCAATTTTCCGAAAGAGCGTCAAAAATAATGTATAAATACTGAAAATCAATTGAATATGTTTTAGTATTGGCTGAGATATGCCCATCCGAATGAATTTTACTTCAGTGGGCAATAAATCAGTGTTATAGTGCTCTGGTTTTAGTTATGAACCAGACTACCAGAGCACTAAAACACTGATTGCCATTTGCCTAGATTGAAACAAAATTGTTTTCTTGCAGTTTTCTATTATGAATATGATTTTAATTATTGTGCAATATGCCTTCAATTTCAAATGTAACGTTACTAACCATGGAATTGCCTGTAACTGTAAGTACTCTCCTTTAAAGGGACTTAGTAACATTGTCCAAATCCTCAAAATAAAATGTTAATTCTAGCGGTTCCCTCATACCTTGTTGTACTCGTAAAGGGCAATGCAACTAAAGAAAAGAATATACAACTTTATACATCGTAATATTCCTGTTTATTATATATGTAACATTACTGGAAGAAGAATGGACTTGGCGCTACTCAACTACCTAGCCAAGTCATTCCGGGGGTCTTAGTTACTTATACTTTAGTCTTAGACTTAGACTTAGACTAGACTCTACTAGAGCGGCAATTTTTGAAAATCGGGTATCTTTAGAGCTGCGATCGGGTGTGAAAACGGGGTTCTTTTAAGCGGCACATACCCGTCTGACATTATACATGAGTGCCCCCCCCCCCCCGGGATTTAAGACATAAGAGCTAACATGTCATTATGAATATTGAAATCTTTCACTTTCACTAATACTGCTGTATATATTACTAGATTATCTAGATAGTACTTACATACATAGTAATTTAAATTTAGTCTATTAAAAAATATTAATTGAATTGTCTGCATCAACACAAATACTGTCTTACTCTTACCCTCTGTCACGTCATCAATCTCCTGTTTAATCTGCAGTGTGAGTGGCAGTGTATCAGGGGGTTCCATCTTCAGTCCTGTGTGTGAGATTGTGATGACCACGATGACGACGACGACGACGATACGATGATGATACTGATAGTGTCAGTGATTGTGTCACGTCAGTGTATTAAATCGTGCATGCGCGCAATTGCAATATGCATATGCAGCTGCAGCGCTAGCGCTAGCGCGCGCACGCTGCGTATTTTTCTGTGTAATCGTAATTGTCAGAACAACAAAACGCGGTTTGACCAGCTGGGGCGGCGGCGTACTGTGGCCAGACGAACTTGCCAAATGTCCGAAATCTTTCAATATCCGGTGAGTAGTTTAGTGATTACTTTCATTGATTCTATTCATCTGTCATGCCGCATTTCAAGCTGTATTTCTAATTCTCGCGAATGTGTTATTTACGTTGATTAAATTCTTACAATGCAATGATTGATACAAATATATGTGTAAGGTATACGTTCGACAATGGCATCGTCTCATAATTAGCTGCTACTGTACGCTGATGTCCATAATCTATTTTTGTCATCTCTTTAACCATGACACAGCTGTGCGAAAACGATAGTTTCTTTCTCCGCAATAGCAAGATCGTGAACCGCGACTTTGCCGTTGATTACACACTCAATATAAGTAACATTTCGCGGTAACTCCGCAAGTTCAAAGCCCAACGCCGCGGCTAATATGACAAACAGGTAAGCCAAAGTTGAGCTACAATGGATAGGTTATGTTGCAGAGTTGAGCTGTGCTACAAATTCATGTCATGTATTTAAATTAGTAGCACAGCTCAACTCTGCAACATAACCTATCCATTGTAGCCTTTTAGGTTTTTTTTAACTTTCTTTGTTGTTGTTTCAAATAATTGTTTAATTTTACTTTGAACGATTTGTTGTTATAATCAATACAGTAATCAGTATGATGCAGTGACCAAATATGAGCCAAATGTGGCCTCTTAAAAAGTCTTAAACTTACTTAAAGGGATCTAGTAACTTTGTTGACATGATGTGCAAAAAGTGATGAAATTGAAGGGTTGATCACATAGCCCGCTGTCCCATTCATCGTGTATTCCCATTATATGACTTCGCCGAGCGCCAGTACAGCCGAAGTGCGCTTGCGCATGAAAATCATATGAATATTTATGAGGCCAGCCCCACGCACACGTGCCAGAGCGCTCCACTGTGCATGCACAAAAAAGTACGACGATAGCTACTGTATATCGGGACTGCAAAACCATGCATAATGTCCATGTCAACAACTTTATCAACACTCGCACACAAGAAAATTGCAATGAAATGATCGATAAAAGTATGTAGAATTCAGATAAATTATCATCATTCACATACAAAATTTTCGAAATAGCGAAAACTTACCTTATAAACGGCATCCCGAATAGCTCAAAATCCATTTTGGCGAAAAACAGCAGGTGAAAAAGACCTTCTTTCACAAGATTTTGTCCAAAGAGTCGCGTATCGAATTTGGTATCAACGTGTAGAATGGGCGTTCAGAAAGCCAATGACGTAAGCATCGAAATGAATTGTGGGAAGAGAATGCAGCGAAAAGGGTAAACCCTGTGCTATGTCCAGACCGATACCGCTCCGATACCACATTTTCATGGCATGCATAATCGACCTAGAAGCCAGCCAAGTCTCGTAATGAGATGCGTGCGCACGCGATCAATGATGTCATGCATACATTATCGTTCGCGAAAGGTACCGCTCGCTGGCTATGTGTTGATGCAATGTATACTGTTGTTATCTCATATGTCCACAGGGTATTGTGTGAAAATTTCAAGTCAAATGGACATTGCATGGCCAAGTAATGAGCGAAAATGCGTTGTGATATTCACCAACTTACTGCACTCACTTTGTACACGGTAAGAAAAACTCCGGGGCAGTTTTTCTTATCTGAATACTTCAATCGTACATATCTTTGTAACGAAAGGGAAATTTGAAAAACCGAAACCGGTCCCATGATTTTATTGTTAATACGAATAAAACAAGGTATGATGAACCGCTAGAATTACAATTTTATTTTGAGGATTTGGACAATGTTACCAAGTCCCTTTAAAAGTTTTATCTTTAACCAATGCTCGAAATTAACTTTTTTTGCTGGTGGCCCGGTCGGGCCAGTAAAATTAGTATTTTTCCAAATTTGGTGGCCCGAAACCAAAAACTACTGGCCCGAAAAAAATAAGGAAAAACAAAAGTAAAATGAATACAATAACCATATGAATAGTTTCAGGGTACTAGGCAATACTTTTTATTTTTCATTCCCCTTTGTTTCATTGTAAGATGAATTAAATAAACATGAATTAGGATGAATGTGTGTGTCTTTTTATTCATTGTCTTCATCAAAAAATCACAGCGATTGAATACACACGAGCGACAATTTAACTTCCAGTCATACATAGTCAGGGTCTAGGTGACAAAACAAAAATGGTAGAAAAAGAGAAAATTCAATTTGACCTCAACATTCTATGCAGTGTTGTCTGAACACCTTAGACAAAAGACATATTTTAAAATTATGATATATAGTAGTCATATATGAATATTCATGAGCAGCATATATGAATATTCATGAGGCTCATTAGATATGCAAAATACGCAAAATAACGATTTTTAATATGAAACTTTTTGTTATAACAACTGGTTAGAAAATGAGTGCTGCTGCTCAAGAATGTATAAATATTCATTAGCAGCAGTGTTACTTGCTCAATTAACTTGCAACTTTTTAACTAACCAATATTTTGTATGTGACTGAGAAAAGGGTATAAGTTGCTGAATGCTACATTTAAAAGCAAGCTCTTGTCATGCCCTAGACAGGACTAAACATGACTACAGGGCAGCGTTTTCGCCAGGAAAAAATTTACCCGTGGCGCAAAACCACAAACATATATGTCGGAAAAATTACCTGTGGCGCATGTATTGCTGCTATTCAAGCACGGGATGCCGCGCCGCAGGGGTAGGAGTAGGGCCGGGAGTCATCAGATATCGCCCAATTTCCCGTTGCCCGACTTTTCAATGTGAAATTTGCAACATCGGAAATGAAATTTTTTTTTTAGAAAATTGCCCAATGTTAGTGTAAAAGTACATATTTTACCGTATGAGTGGTTATTTTTAGCAAAATTATCGACTTGTTTGACAAATTGATCGACGCAAATTGAACATGTGCATCGAAAAAAAACCCTACGGAACACCCACTAGAAGGTCTGCCAGAGTTTCGGCAGGCCCCGCGCTGCGAGAGAGGTAGCTAGCTAGTGCGCCAACTGCCTTGTAAGTTGCACTCTTAAAAAGTGCCGAAAAGGAACGAAAATGCAAGATTATTACGATCGCACCTATTCTAGACTATCTATTATTTTACTTACATGTTTGCAAGGCTTTTAAAACAAATACGAGAACAATTACCTGCAAAACGGCACAAAAATGCACTGATAATCTCGATATAATTTTCTAACTCGCTCGGACGACGGACCAGATGAACTGAACCTAGCAAACTTTTGTTGCCAATTTGTGAACGGTCCCGCGTAGACTACACTACACGTTATATGATATCGCTGCCCAGAAATTGGCAACGATCGCAAACGATCTGATTTTCTGCTATGTTCAATCGCTTACTGAAATTCTCGCTCGCGTAACAAGCGCTTGAGTGAATGTTTTACTTCGGAAAAGGTAATATTTTGCTAAAAACTGAGGTAATACTGAATATTCTGTAACTATATTTCCGTAAATATTGTTTCATAAATCCAGCAAAGTATTGATACTTGTCATTTTATTGTCGTATAAAAAGATGAATTTGAGCGTGAAACACTGCATTTTTGCAGACCGCTTTATGAGATTCGATCGGATGAAGCGCAGCAGCGGTCCAACTGCCTGTGCCTGCTGCCGCGCCCGCGGACGGCCGCCCGGACGGACGACCGGGCGAGGGTTGGGCCGGTGTACGGTGCGTGTTTCTAAAATTATATCGCAGATTTCCTCGTCTCCTCGAAGCGATTTAAGAGCGAGGATGCGCCTTTATTTGGCAATAATATTTGTTGTATTTGTGGAGACAAATAATCAAATAGGAATTATGAAAATGGTGTCTGCAAATATGGGGAAATTGTCATGAATTTATTGATTTTACACATGGCAGTATTATCTCATCAAAATTTTCGGGTGGCGCAAGTTTGAAGAATAAATTTACGCGTGGCGGCACCGCCACGCGAAAACGGCCTGGCGAGAACGTTGCTACAGGGTATCTAAAAAAAAATAATAATAATAAAAAAAAAATAAAATAAAAAAAAAGCAATTTTTGGTGGCCCCGGGCCATCGGGCCTATGCTAATTTCGAGCATTGCTTTAACAATAACAAACGATATCTAAATTACTTCTCTCTTACTCTTAGTCTTACTGTCAGTCAGTATAGCAAGGGGTCGGCTGATTTCTCCCTCAATTTACCAGCAAATGCAAAAAAACTTTCGTTTAAATGTGATCCACAATTCATATACTTTGATAATAATTACCGACTTTGTTGTTTTGAAGACCGCAAAATGTAGAAATAAAATGATTATTACCCGTCCGTTTTCCTTACCGATGCGTCCTAAAACACGGCGGACAACATGTTGAACGGCAACAGTGTACGAATGGCCGGTATTGTTATCTCCAGCGCACTAGCATATATTGCGTGGAAATGGTTCACCTGAGTGAACCATTTACTTTGTAGATGTGGTCTTACTCTGACTTACCGTAAAACTCCGTGTATAAGGCGCACCCCCAACTTTCTAAAAAAAAAAAATAATTTTTTTTTTTTAGGACACCATGTATTTTTTTTTTTAGACACCCTGTAGTGCTGTTGGAATACTTACATCGCTGGTCTAGGGCATATCAAGGGCTTAATGTAAATTGTAGCTTTCATCATATACATTTTTTCACATACAAAATAGTGGTTAGTACAAAAATTGCACACATTGAGCAATAACACTGGTGCTCATAAATATTCATATTTTTATTCATGAATATTCATAAGCACTTATACTCATTCAATATATATGCAATTTTCTTAATTAACTAACAACTATTTTCAATTATGAGCAAAATTTATAACCACTGGTTAGATAATTGCATATATAATGAGTACCTGCTGCTCACGGTACGAATGTATGAATATTCATTAGCTGCAGTATTTGCTCAATAAACTTGCAATTTTTAAATTTGTAACCAATATTTGTTTTGTGTGAAAAAGGTATATGTTGCTGAATGCTACAACAGACAGCAAGCTCTCGTCATGCTCTACACCAGTGTAATATGCATTGAACATGACTACAGGGTGTCCCAAAAAAAAAATCTTTTATTTTTATTTTTTTATTTTATTTTTTTAAAATTTATTTATTTATTTTATTTTTTTAAAATGTATTTATTTATTTTATTTTTGTTGTTGATCCGTTTCTACACCAGTAACGGATCACCTACCCAAATTGATGCATGAAGACGTTTGTGACTATCTAATTGTTTTAATTTTCATAACTGGAAGAGTAATGTGCATCTAATATCAACTTTATCATCTCCTTCTTAAAAGTGATAAACCTCAGTTCCATGATCATCGCACAAAAGTGAGAAATTAGCCTTCAAAATAGTGTCATCTAGTGACAAAATGTACAGATTTCAGATTTTCAAGAAAAAAACTGGAACAAATATATATATATTTTTTTAAAATAAGATGTTTAAAAAACAAAAATATGCCAACGGATCTAGAATTCATATATTATTAACACAGAAAGATATTCTGGTATACACCCCACAGCATTTTCCGGGTGTTTGGGTGCAGGCTTATATAGTAAAAAAAGGCAAATTTTAATGTATAATTACAGCAGAAATTATCTACACCAGTAACGGATCACCGATTTTCAAATCCTTATAAAAACACAAAAAAAAGATCAGAATTAATTTTGTTTTGCTGTAACAATGTATTTCACTAAAATCTGTGATATTTCTAACTTGAAAATCAAAAATTATTTGGATATTTTGGTAAAATCGGGTTTTGGGTGATTTTTGCTAACATTTCATAAGGATCATGTGTGGCAGAATTCAACTCCTCATAACTAAATAAGGAAGCACGTTTGAGAAGTAACATTTTTCCTGGATATTAATTGCTTATTTGCTAACACTTTAATGAAAAAATTAAGATAATTGGTCAATCATTTTAAAAATAAAGCCTGGTGTAGTGGTGATCCGTTACTGGTGCAGCGTAAGGGGTTCGTAAAACGCGCAGTGATTTGCTTATTAGTGAAGGAATGAGTTTGAATTGACAATATTCGTAATCTGCACCATTTTAGCTTTCCAACGATGTATGATAGTCCATAACAAATGTTTTGTCTTAGCAAGAAATTGTATCCACCAAAAAGTGATCCGTTACTGGTGTAGCTACGGTACCTGTGTATAAGGCGCACCCCCGACTTTGAATTTTTTTCCGACGGAAAAAAAGTGCACCTTATACACAGAGTTTTACGGTACTAGCAAAGACGCTTAATGGAAAGACCGACCACTGTACAATTATCCCGTACAAAGTGAATGGGCAGAGCGCGATGTACAAAATTATCACGCACTTTGATACGCAGGCTTTTCATTATGTCGTCACAATAACAATGTTTACTTCGCCTGACTAAAAATAACTTCAAAAACACGTGATAAAGTTTGATGACCCCAAATTTGCATATCGCGCGTGAAATTTGTTATGCGCACTTGGATGCGCGTACAATAATAAAGAATTAAATAAAGACAGTGCGCGGACTGAGCGCGCATTAACATTAAAATACGCGAGTAGCCATTGCCATTTTTTCTCTACACGGTAAGATCTTTAAATTTCAAAAAACATATTTCTCACAGCCATAATTCTAAACGCAAAAACGCGATCGACAATAATTTTTAAATATTTTTAACTAAACAAAGACAAAATTAAATAAGCAAAAAAATGTGTCCCCTAGGTGTACCCAACTTGGAGATAAGCTGATGTTCAATCGTCATTCTAGCCTGATTTGCCGAGTTTTTGTAAGTACGTTTTGATCCTTATTTTTGTTTAAATTAATACTAACAAAGGGAGCATTTGTTCAAAAAAAGCTCATCGACAATAATTTTTAAATGTTTTTTCATTAATTAAAATGAACAAGATTCAGTACTGTACCCAAACCCCTGGGTGTACCCAACTTTCTCCTTATCTCGATTTGAATCTTCATTCTGTTTGAAGGGACATCGCTGCGCGACCGCCAGTGAGCTGTCTTGTAATTCTACAGTCTTTGGTACTAGTTAAATTAATAGTTTACTTACTACTTACAGTCAGTTTTATCAAAATGATCAACAAATCCCCAAAACTTGCAGGAATGATTGCAGTGTGTATCCGTTGACCGGGGTAATAATACTCGTGTAAAGCGCTATGATCTCCACGGGAATAGCGCTATATAAATAACAGTTATTATTATTATTATTATTAAGGAGTAAGGCTATAGACTACTGTCTACTACTAGAGTACTCACACATAGCTGCATTATAGCATGGCCAGGGGGTTGTATTGGGGCAATTCCACGGTAACGGAAGGACATTCAGACGCAATTTTTGAAATTAAATCAAATAATTCCAGAATCCTGCTTATGATTCATCATTGTAAATTACATTTCTGAGACTCTTGGTGGGACACCTTTGATTTCCTATTTATGCCTCCGCCAACGTAGTGGCCGGAGGCATTATGTTTTCGGGTTGTCCGTCCGTCCGTCCGTCCGTCCGTACGTACGTCTGTACGTACGTCCCGTTTTCGTTCTCGCGATATCGTAAGAACCGGTTGACTGATCGATTTCAAACTTGGTATGAGTGTACATATTGGGGTGACAATGATCTGATTAGATTTTTAGGGGTCATGAGGTCAAAGGTCAATGTCACAGGACTCAATATATATGCAAAAATGTCTCGTTCTCGCGAGAACCGATTGACGGATCAATTTCAAACTTGGCTTGAGTGTACATATTGGGGTGACAATGATCTGCTTAGATTTTGGGGTTCAGGAGGTCAAAGGTCAAGGTCACAGGACTCAATATATGTGCAAAAATGCTTTTTTTCTCATGATATCTCAAGAACCGGTTAACAGATCAATTTCAAACTTGGTATGAGTGTACATATTGGGGTGGCAATGATCTGCTTAGATTTTGGGTTCATGAGGTCAAAGGTCAAGGTCACAGTACTCGATATATACTGTGCAAAAATGCCTCGCTCTCGCGATATCTCAAGAACCGGTTGACGGATCAATTTCAAACTTAGTATGAGTGTACACATTGGGGTGGCAATGATCAGATTATATTTTGGGGGGGTCATGAGGTCAGTCGCAGGGCTCAATATATATGCAAAAATGGCTTGTAATGGCAAAATTTCAAGAACTGAATGTCAGATTTCAATCTAAATTGGTACCTGAATGTTTCTTTGGGAGCCAATGTAGCCATCAAAGTTTGGGGTCATATGGTCAAGGTCACGGGTCGAAATATATGAAAAATAAACAAAAAATTAATTCAGTGCACGTTAATTTGGGCTTGATATTGAAATCGCGTGATAGCGGAGGCATAATTTTCGACTGCGCGCAGTCGAAGATCCATCTAGTTTTTAAATATTTTTGTTTACAATTCGTTTATTAGATATGGACACTAATGAGGCCGGTAACGGAAGGACGGCAAAATGGACATGGATTTTCAAGTCCTTTAGTTATGATCCAATCTCTGTGAAGTTAAGAGGACTATCATGTTATATTAGCTCATAGTCCATTCCCTAATGTTCTAAGAGTATTACAACACTTATTTGAACAAAATATGTCTATTGGTATATTAATTACAAAAAGTTAATTGCTTCACTGTTCGGTAACGGAAGGACAGTAACGGAAGGAGTTTTTTATTCATTAAAAATATACTTTAGGGCCCTCATAAGACTGAATTTTTAATCTGAACACATAATGTGATATTCAGAAAAATACTAGAAAGGAATGCAAAAAATAAAGAAAATCTAGAAATAGGCACTGTGTAGTCCCATGTGTATAGGTTCATGTATGGTGTCTGTTTCTCCTATCAGGAGATGCCCAATATTTTTTTAAATCATGTAAACTGAAAGATATCATTATGTGATCATGATTTATGAAAAAAAAATCCAGAAAAAATAAACAAGATCAGAAATAATCCTCATTGGATTTTTTCACTTTTGGCTCATTTGGCATGGAATTGCCCATTGCCGAACAGGTTGTATTTCCGGACATGCAAATTCACATAGGAAAAACGTTCACATTTTTAAAGTGGAATTTGACAGTCGGCATTAACGTAGGATAATAAATGGATGTTCAGCAAACATTTTCCATCATTTCCCGAAGAAAATAAGCGTCCTGAGGCGTTATACGCGCGTTTTGCCGCGCACCAGTCGCAGCGCGCATGTCAATGACATTCCCATGCAAAACATTCACGTTCGGCCGTAATACAACACAAAATTTTGCGACGGGAAGAGGCTTCATTTTTGAAAGGGTTTAAAAGAAAGTTGATTTGGAGAAAAAATGGTAAATTCTTGAAGATATTTTACATCAAATGTGTTCTTTATGAGTTTATGCAGCTGCTCGTATAACATCCACTTTGATTTTATGCATCTAATGTTTGTTTTGTGCCGTCAAACTAACAGGATCCGGTAATAAATACTAATACTGACACGATACCACCATATGTACCACCATACAATAGCGTTGTGCAGAGATCAACCTCTTCCGCCTGATGCACTATCAAATACGAAAACAAAAACAAAAAATAACTTTTGTTTATAAACTGGGTTCCAAAAGAAACTTATCACTCCTCAGAGCGACACACATTCAAATTCAAAGCATAAAAATTAATCATAATTGGGCATAGATTATCATTAGCTACAATACCCCTTAGCAAGCTCATCTAAAAAAAAATATGTTTGCTTTAGTCAACAAAGAATAAAATAAGGTGAAATCGCAAGAGGTCATTTTTCAAAAATCACAGAAACTGCTCGCCTTCCGGGCACAGAGCTCGGTACAGACAATAGCCAGTCTAGTGGTTACATAACCCGCTTTGAAGTTGAATGAATAGCTATTGAAAGTTCTGAATAGACCGCCTTTCGTGGAGGTTCGCAGCGAGCAGTTTCTGTGATTTTTTAAAACTGACCTGTAGTGATTCCATCGCATTTTTCTCTTTTTTGGCAAAAGCAAATTTTTAATTTTTAAGATTTGCTTCATAAGGAGAATAATAGCTTATCTGTGTCTAAATATGATTCAATTTGATGCTATGGATTTTAGTGAGCTTCCCTCTGAAAAAGTGATAAGTTTCTTTTGGAGCCCAGTTTATGATCCTTAATTCAAATAATTATTTTGGGGGCTCCATTTTCGGGGGCTACTTTCCAACTTTCGGGGGGCTACAAATTTCTGGGCTCTTTTTCGAATTTCAGGGGCTACTATTAAGCTATAATGCTGTATTAGTGATCATTTTATAAGCATTTGATCACAATCCAAACAAAAAAAATATATATATATTTTTCGGGGGCAAATTTTTTTCTTTTCGGGGGCGAATTCGCCCGCCGCCCCGTGTATTTTTTTCGCTGATGATTACCGACTCTCTTGTCTTGAAGACCGCAGAATGGAGAAAAAAATTATTATTTCCCGTCCATTTTCCTTACCGATGCGTCCTAAAATATAGCGTTCAACTGTTGAACGGTGTTGAAGTGTGGTTTTATGGATTTGTGCCAAGATGTTCAGTAGTCTCTGACATAGACCTGTATCATTACATCGCTTTGTTTCTGGTTTTCTTTACAGAAGATGAGGATTTAAATAAAAGCTATATGTGACTGAAGGAGAAGATCTGATAAATAAGAGGGAGTTTTACAATTATGTTAATATTTGTTGTTTCAGAGTACCGCTACTCAGACCAGCAGAGCTCCAGCCGTTGAAAATTAG
Source organism: Echinarachnius parma (assembly GCA_037951105.1). NCBI lineage: Eukaryota > Metazoa > Echinodermata > Echinoidea > Clypeasteroida > Echinarachniidae > Echinarachnius > Echinarachnius parma. The sequence goes on along the minus strand of JBAMJV010003003.1, from coordinate 68,458 downwards.
AAAGTGTTTTTTTTAATGAATAGGCATAGATGTTACACCTCTTTCACTCTTTGTTTCTCCTTTTCCAGGAGATTAGCATTGAAATGAAGGAGCAGAGTTACTTTAGTTAAGATTGTTGTCCGCAAGTAGCACTATGGACTACTGCTACTTAGACCACCAGCAGGGCTCCAACCTAATTTAGTTTGCAAATATATGCCCAGCTAGACCAGTATCTCGACACATAGCGCAGTAGACTTCGTCACCGCCTTCGTTGCAGAAAGAGATACAATCGATTGTAAGTTACGATTGATCGTAAGTCAGAAAATCAGAAATCAGATTTGCGCATCTAGAACACGTGATCTGACTTACAATCGATTGTATCTCTTTCTGCAACGGGGTTTGTATTGAATTACACCTCTTTTTTTTATGCCTCCGCAACGAAGTAGCCGGAGGCATTATGTTTTCGGGTTGTCCGTCCGTCCGTACGTCCGTACGTACGTCCCGTTCTCGTGATCGCGTTATCTCAAGAACTGATTGACGGATTTTCACCAAACTTGGGTCATATGTGTATCTTGGGGGGCTAATGATCTGATTAGATTTTGGGGTCATGAGGTCAAAGGTCAAAGGTCACAGAGCTCATTATATATGCAAAAATAGCTCGTGATCGCGTTATCTCAAGAAGGGATTGACAGATTCTGACCAAACTTGGTACATGTATGTATCTTGGGGGGCCAATGATCTGATTAGATTTTGGGGTCATGAGGTCAAAGGTCAAAGGTCACAGAGCTCATTATATATGCAAAAATAGCTCGTGATCGCGTTATCTCAAGAAGGGATTGACAGATTCTGACCAAACTTGGTACATGTATGTATCTTGGGGGGCCGATGATCTGATTAGATTTTGGGGTCATGAGGTCAAAGGTCACAGAGCTCATTATATATGCAAAATCATAGTGCAGTGATTCAGAAACAGAATGATGCTTTCCAAAATGTGTATAGCATTTGGACGCTCAGTTGATCATTCTAAGTTGGAATTAAATAATTCTTATCCATCATGTCCATGCTCCAATATCTTGTTATATCATATTATGATCTATTAAGAATTAGTATTATATTTATTTATATGATCACAAGTATCCCATACATTATTTATTATCATAATGTCTGTTCACATGTTTAGGGCAAATAAAGAATATTATGATAATTAGTTAACCGTCAAAATTCTCTGAATGCGATTGGACTTCTATAGCGGTTCCCTCATATCTTGTATTTCAGCTCGGCACGTATAGTTAGGTAAGCACTATACAGGGTGGCCCAGAAATAACGGAACGGGGCACTTCCCAAAATAAAGTAACGAAATGACTGGGTCCATCGGATAGAGTGTCTTTTCAAATGAAAATTGATACCAAGAACATTCATTTTGGTCTTGTAGTTTTTGTTTTAGAGCGCTGTGAGTGACACCATGTCAGGGTTCATTTTTCTTCAATTTTGACTGACCTATTGGCTAAAGAATGACCCGAACGGCTCGTCATAGAATTACGATGCACAATGATGCGGACACCTTTGTTAGTGTGCATTCGACTGAATAGCCACAGCACTGTAATTCTATGCCGAGCCGTTCGGGTCATTCTTTAGCCAATAGGTCAGTCAAAATTGAAGAAAAATGAACCCTGACATAGTGTCACTCACAGCGCTCTAAAACAAAAACTACAAGACCAAAATTAATGTTCTTGGTATCAATTTTCATTTGAAAAGACACACTATCCGATGGACCCAGTCATTTCGTTGCTTTATTTTGGGAAGTGCCCCGTTCCGTTATTTATGGGCCACCCTGTATAGGCACAAATCCTGCAGCCGTGCGACTTGAGAGAGACTATTCACTTATAACCACTAATCTGACCTATAGCCACCAAACTTGACCTATAGCCACTAAATCTGACCTATAGCCATTAATCTGACCTATAGCCACCAAATTAGGGTTAGGGTTAGGGTTTAGGTTAGGGAAATATATCCCCCGAAACTAGGCAAATAAAGAATATTATGATAATTAGTTAACCGTCAAAATTCTCTGAATGCGATTGGACTTCTATAGCGGTTCCCTCATATCTTGTATTTCAGCTCAGCACGTATAGTTAGGTAAGCACTATATAGGCACCAATCCTGCAGCCGTGCGACTTGAGAGAGACTATTCACTTAGTTATAACCACTAATCTGACCTATAGCCACCAAACTTGACCTATAGCCACTAAATCTGACCTATAGCCATTAATCTGACCTATAGCCACCAAATTAGGGTTAGGGTTAGGGTTTAGGTTAGGGAAATATATCCCCCGAAACTAAGAAAAACATTAAGTCGGAAATTTTGGCTATGCATAATGCGTGAGTGAATAGTCTCTATCAAGTCGCAGAATGTATTTATGTCTGCAGGATTGGTGCCTATATAGTGCTCTCCATATAGTTATGCCATATCACCCCCAGTCGATGGTTATTTGCTTACTATCTATTTATCTATATTATGAGAAATTGTAAATATATTTCGCTTATATAATTAGTGATTGTTGGATATTTTGTTCAGTTCGATTCACTATTTTGTTTTGTGTTCATCACTGACTGAATAATATTCCTTCCGCATTTTATACAGAATAGTATTATAGTCGCCAATTCGATCGCCTATATATTTAGAGCTGTAAATGTTCCTATATTACAGCTATGGTAGCTCTATGGTGCCAACGCGCCAACGCGCTTTCGGCCCGAGTGACATTTCGGATTTCCTCAACCGGGCTCTTTCTTTCGACCGCATCTTTTTAATTCATACTACGAGCTTGTTACGATCGGTAGATGATTATCATAGTGCAGTGATTCAGAAACAGAATGATGCTTTCCAAAATGTGTATAGCATTTGGACGCTCAGTTGATCATTCTAAGTTGGAATTAAATAATTCTTATCCATCATGTCCATGCTCCAATATCTTGTTATATCATATTATGATCTATTAAGAATTAGTATTATATTTATTTATATGATCACAAGTATCCCATACATTATTTATTATCATAATGTCTGTTCACATGTTTAGGGCAAATAAAGAATATTATGATAATTAGTTAACCGTCAAAATTCTCTGAATGCGATTGGACTTCTATAGCGGTTCCCTCATATCTTGTATTTCAGCTTGGCACGTATAGTTAGGTAAGCACTATATAGGCACAAATCCTGCAGCCGTGCGACTTGAGAGAGACTATTCACTTATAACCACTAATCTGACCTATAGCCACCAAACTTGACCTATAGCCACTAAATCTGACCTATAGCCATTAATCTGACCTATAGCCACCAAATTAGGGTTAGGGTTAGGGTTTAGGTTAGGGAAATATATCCCCCGAAACTAGGCAAATAAAGAATATTATGATAATTAGTTAACCGTCAAAATTCTCTGAATGCGATTGGACTTCTATAGCGGTTCCCTCATATCTTGTATTTCAGCTCAGCACGTATAGTTAGCTAAGCACTATATAGGCACCAATCCTGCAGCCGTGCGACTTGAGAGAGACTATTCACTTAGTTATAACCACTAATCTGACCTATAGCCACCAAACTTGACCTATAGCCACTAAATCTGACCTATAGCCATTAATCTGACCTATAGCCACCAAATTAGGGTTAGGGTTAGGGTTTAGGTTAGGGAAATATATCCCCCGAAACTAAGAAAAACATTAAGTCGGAAATTTTGGCTATGCATAATGCGTGAGTGAATAGTCTCTATCAAGTCGCAGAATGTATTTATGTCTGCAGGATTGGTGCCTATATAGTGCTCTCCATATAGTTATGCCATATCACCCCCAGTCGATGGTTATTTGCTTACTATCTATTTATCTATATTATGAGTAATTGTAAATATATTTTGCTTATATAATTAGTGATTGTTGGATATTTTGTTCAGTTCGATTCACTATTTTGTTTTGTGTTCATCACTGACTGAATAATATTCCTTCCGCATTTTGAAAATACTGAACTTCTTATCTAAAAAAAAACAACAACGAATTCATACGATTTAAGTACTAAGGAGGTGGTGGGTTGTTAAAGGATTATTATATGCAGATCGACAAATTGATACGGAAGATAATAATGGCGGGATTTGGACTATAAGCTTGGGGCTTTAGTTAGAGTATTATTATAAGCAATAATGGCGCGGTTTTGGACTAAGGTGCATGGGGGCTTTTGTTAGAGTATTATAATAAAAAATATCATCAACGAATTCATACGAAAGGACTAAGGAGGTGGAGGGTTCTCAAAGGATTATTATATGCAAATCAACAAATTGATAAGGAAGATAATAATGGCGGGGTTTAGACTAAGCTTGGGGCTTTAGTTAGAGTATTATTATAAGCAAATCAACGAATTCATACGGAAGATAATAATTTAAACAAAACAAATTCATACGGAAGATAATAACTTTAACAAAACAAATTAATACGGAAGATAATAATGGCGCGGTTTGGACTAAGGTGTGGGCTTTAGTTAGAGTATTATTATAAGCAAATCAACGAATTCATAAGGAAGATATGCAGATCAACAAATTGATACGGAAGATAATAATGGAGGGGTTTGGACTAAGGTGGGGGCTTTAGTTAGAGTATTATTATAAGCAAATCAACGAATTCATACGGAAGATAATAATTTAAACAAAACAAATTCATACGGAAGATAATAACTTTAACAAAACAAATTAATACGGAAGATAATAACTTTAACAAAACAAATTAATACGGAAGATAATAATGGCGCGGTTTGGACTAAGGTGGGGGCTTTAGTTAGAGTATTATTATAAGCAATTCAACGAATTCATACGGAAGATAATAATTTAAACAAAACATATTCATACGGAAGATAATAACTTTAACAAAACAAATTAATACGGAAGATAATAATGGCGCGGTTTGGACTAAGGTGTGGGCTTTAGTTAGAGTATTATTATAAGCAAATCAACAAATTCATACGGAAGATAATAATTTAAACAAAAAAAAATCATACGGAAGATAATAATGGCGCGGTTTGGACTAAGGTGCATGGGGGCTTTTGTTAGAGTATTATAATAAAAAATATCATCATCGAATTCATACGAAAGGACTAAGGAGGTGGAGGGTTCTCAAAGGATTATTATATGCAAATCAACAAATTGATACGGAATATAATAATGGCGGGGTTTAGACTAAGGTGGGGGCTTTAGTTAGAGTATTATTATAAGCAAATCAACAAATGAATACGGAAGATAATAATGGCGCGGTTTGGACTAAGGTGGAGGCTTCAGTTAGAGTATTATTATAAGCAAATCAACGAATTCATACGCAAGATAATAATTTAAACAAAACAAATTCATACGGAAGATAATAACTTTAACAAGTCAAATTAATACGGAAGATAATAATGGCGCGGTTTGGACTAAGGTGGGGGCTTTTGTTAGAGTATTATAATAAAAAAAATCAACTAATTCATACGATTTAAGGACTAGGTGGAGGGTTGTTAAATATTATTATATGTAAATCAACAAATTGATACGGTAGATATAAATGGCGGGGTTTGGAATAAGGGGGTGGGGGTTGTTACTGTTATAACAAATCGACAAATTCATACGGAAGATAATCATTTTAACAAAACAAATTAACACGAAAGATAATAACTTTAACAAGAAAAATTAATACGGAAGATAATAATGGCGCGGTTTGGACTAAGGTGGGGGCTTTTGTTAGAGTATTATAATACAAAAAATCAACCAATTCATACGATTTAAGGACTAGGTGGAGGGTTGTTAAAGTATTATTATATGTAAATCAAAAAATTGATACGGTAGATATAAATGGCAAGGTTTGGAATAAGGGGGGTGGGGGTTGTTACTGTTATAACAAATCGACAAATTCATACGGAAGATAATCATTTGAACAAAACAAATTAACACGAAAGATCATAATGGCGAGGGTTGGACTTTAAGCTTGGGGCTTTAGTATTATTATAAACAAATCAACGAATTCATGAGGAAGATAATACCTTTAACAAAACGGATAATAATGGCGCGGTTCGGACAAATGTGGGGACTTTTGTTAGAGTATTATAATTAAAAAAAAATCATCAACGAATTCATACGAAAGGACTAAGGAGGTGGAGGGTTGTTAAAGTATTATTATATGCTAATCAACAAATTGATACGGAAGATAATAATGGCGCGGTTTGGACTAAGGTGGGGGCTTTTGTTAGAGTATTATTATAAGCAAATCAACGAATTCATACGGAAGATAATAATTTAAACAAAACAAATTCATACGGAAGATAATAATGGCGATGATGGCTTGTGATGGCTTGTGGCGATTGTGAATAATTGATGATAAAAATGTATATACATGTACTTATAATTTAAGCGTCATATTGAAAATAATAAACTTGGTGATGATTTTTATAAATATGTGATGCTGATCGATGACAATAAATCAAATAATAAAAACTTATTACAAATAGACGATGACTTGGTAATGAATGAGTAAATGTAATGATTATGTTGATGATGATTTCATTTTATTAAACTACCGATCAATTGTTGATGATTATGAGGGGAAGTATAGCGATTGAAACTTGCATAAGAAATTTCATCGGTATTTTCATCGGTAATTGTGCACCATGAAAGGGGTATCATAAAAAGCATGACTATTAGTAATTGACATGTAAACCTGGACGACATCGGGAATGTCGCAGAATTAAACCTCCACTTTTCATCAAGGCTGCATGACGCTCTAGTGTATCCAAGGTAAGCATGCCAGGTAGGCCCATGCTAGTATAAATCTATTATAATCAAATGATCCAATAGGCCCTGAACAAAAGTGTGTGTATAATGCATTGGTGTAGACCGAGCTAGATGGCCGTGAAAATGTGGTCTGCTCTTCCGAGAAAGCCTCATGGCCGATAGGCGATATCTGTAAACATTGCGCGGGAATGTTCTGGGTCGTTTGTAGTTCGCTGCCCGAACCTCCTACACATAGCTAGCTCAGCTCAGCCAATAGCTGCCGTTATCGTTCACTTGCTGATAGCTGCCGTATGGTTATTTTGGAGCTAGGAAAGGGGAATTACGGACGTAACGATAAGCGCCCGTTTAGCTCTGAGTCGTATAGTGTGGTGTGCATGTAGGTGGTGTGTGTTCACAAATCACGTCCTGAATCTGGACTAGGTCGTTTGTTGAGTGATGGTTGCGTGCATGTTGTTTTTACTTATTTTATAAGCATTCTCTTTAGGTTGAAATTGAAAAATAAAAGAGTTCTGGAATTTCGTTCTTGTATTGGAGTGGTTGAGTGATTAAATAAGTTTAAAGGGTTATCAAATTAATGGTGTATCATATTTGTTGTGTATTCAAGCTCAACTCTGATTACTTGTAATAACGTTTCTCACGTAAACTTGTGAAGTTTTAATCGCCGAAGCATTGTTGAATTCAAAATTTCAAAATTACATTACTAACGTTTTTACTAGAGTGAGTGAGGGAGTGATCGCATTGTCATGTCAGGTGGTCCTTCTCCGGCCGCTTCTCTCCATCTCTTGCCACACTGATTTCATTGGCTCAATGATAATAATTGTTATCATCAACATCATCTCATTTTCACCATCGGCATTCATATTGTCTTCCGATCATTTATATCATCCATCTTAGTTCTCCAATTATATTCATCTTCGTACAAATTATCAGCGTGACCATATTCAAGCATAAAATAACCGGGTTATAATTAATTTGATTATGTATGATATAGTTGTTTTCAATATGACGCTCAAATATCAATTTTAAATCATCAACTATTCACAATCAACACAATCCATCATCAACTATTCACAATCAACACAATCCATCATCATTTTTACAATCAAAACCATCGCTATAGTCGCACATGAAATTAAATCATATATTATATACTCATCTTCATCATCATCGTCATTATCAACATAACTAACTGGACCATCAAAAATTATAATTAAAAGAATGGGACAACAAAAAGTGTTTAGTTGAACAAGACGGACGGAAACAATGGTAAAACAATTTTTCTTCAAGCCCGAATGTCTGTTGAAGCTGAAGGTTTCTGATGATTTGAAGGAGCCTCGCAACAAAATGGCTGTGGTACTCTTTGCTGCCTCGGAGCGTCTGTCATCTTTTCTAAAAGGAAACAAGAAAACAAACATGTTATGATTATGTTTATAGAGTTAAATTTTGCACCACTAGTCGATATGACAACAGACAACATATCAAGGGGCCCAAGTTATTATGAATACCACGTCGTCATTTTCTCGAAGGGCAAAATATTTATTAACGCAAAACATGAGCACGCATATTGAAGGATATTAACAATAATTAAATTATAATTTTTAATTTCTGATTAATTTTTTTGATTAATTTTTGATTAATGATACACGTAAAATTATATGCATGCTCAAGCCGGTACAGAGACTGTTAATAGGATATCTATGCAGGCAACTAAAGACGGTTTTGATCACCATAATAAATTTTACTCCAAATTAATGACATGTATGAAAATATTTAGTAAATTACACCCTGCACCTTGCTTTTTCGCTTACAAAGCCCAAAAATGTTTGCAACCTCTGTATGTTCTTGGTTAATATGATTTGTTTTGATTTTATATATAATTTTGTTTGTTTTTTGGAATCGGATGCAGGTGCAAAGAAAAACGAAGGCGACCAGAGTGCATCTCCATGCATCGGGGGTCCTAGACTGATTCGTCAGTTGAGAAGCCTGCTCAACGTATATACCGAGCCGGGTTGGCCCGATGATGCCTTTAATTTTGGTTTTGTTTATTGATGGTCTGAAAACGTTTATGCACTTTTAAAAAATATATATATATATAAATACATATTTACACCTTCCCAAAGATTGAATGCATGATTGCAGGCACAGGAATAATATGCTTGCGCTATGCGTTTGTTGCACTTGCATCATTGTGATATGTGCTCGCTCATAACCTCACATTATTTTTATAATTTATACCTCCTTATTGGCATTGTTGAGTATACACTTGTTTGTTATGACTTCAAAGAAATGTTTATAACATTGTGTATATGTTATATATTATAATTTTTGAATACATGTGTTTAATTGTTTAATTGTTAATAGACTCGATCCTTGTATGACCTTTGGTTCTCCTCCACTCCCCTCCCATCCACTCCCCCAGCCGTCATGACTCCCGCACACACCCACCCACCCCAGTAACTTGGCCTCACACACAATTCAAATCGCCCGAGGTGAATGCCACTCACTTATTTATGTATTTATTTATATAATTTGTTCATCTATTTTATTTTATTTTATTTATGTTCAATTTACAACTGCATGTTACTTGCTTTGGATTCGTTCTCACTCACACTTTATTGCATTTTTTAATATTAATCTTTATTTATAATTATATTTATTTTGGAATTAGTTAGTCCCCAAAAGCATGTTTCAACTAGAATTTCGAGCGTGCATGTTATTGATAATTTGTTTTATATTTATTTATATATATTTTCATTTATTTTGGCCATGTTATATAATGTAACTCTATGTAATTTTCCAAATGTTTAGTATGTTCCGTTCTCTTTTTCTTTTGTTATGATTTGAACAGCCCTGATGAAGTCCTTTACGGACGAAATATTGGCACAATAAAGTGAAGAAAAAAGCTAGCTACGCCTCACCAGCAGCCCTTCTTTCTACTTAATAAAATTATGTTCACTACTGGTATCCAAACGTGTACGTGGGTTAAAGCACTCTTCGCTTTATATATATACATATGTATATAAAAATAATAATAAAAATATTAAAATAAAGAAAATAAATGAGAAGAATGAAATAATATTTAGTTTTTGGCGAAAATATTCAAATTGAATGAACCGCCAATAAACATCAAACAACAACAACAACAACATTATGCCAAACTTATCTAAAACATCGTTATTATTCTTCCAAAAATAAGTGAACAAAGTTAGGACAAATGCACTTCGAGAAAATGATGGCTAAAATATCTAAAACATCGTTTTTATAAACGCAAAATACAATCACGCACATTCAAAAATATTTATAATAAAACAGAACTGTTGACAAATCCCGATTTGAAAATCAACTTATTCAGCAGATATCGGAAATATTTTGAAATTGTTATGATTATGTTTATATAGTTAAATTTTGCACCAATAGTCGATATGACAACATACTCAGACTGACAAAACATCACTACAAATCCAGGCACGGGCGTCGATCTGTCATTGATACCCATTGATCAGGGGGGGATGATCCATTCATCCATCCCCCCCTGATGAATGGGTATTACGTAAGTATCGACGCCCATGAATCCAGGCATTATTCTCAAAGGTCAAATAAGCAAACCCGTCATGAGCGCCAGATTAACATTTTCCGGTGTCAGACTGGTAAAAAATAACTTCGTAAACATGTCGATTCATCACAAAATTGAAGTACCAATGGCACGGGCGTAGACATGACATTGATACCCATTCAAGTGTGGGGGGGGGGGGGGGGGGGTGAGATATTCATTCATCGGATTACATCCCCCCCCCCCCCCCCCAGTTGAATGGGTATTACGTAACTCGCTACGCCCGTGACCAATGGCTTCAAATCAAAGTCATATAAACGATGCTAATAATGCCTATTGTAAGCTCAAATTATGCTCCAGAGAGAAGATACAAAAAAACGTTTGATTTGATGATTTTTTACCGGGTTCCGGGCCGGTCCGGGACCCGGTAAACAATCTGAAGCATATTCCGGGTCGTTCCGGTCCGGGTTTTTTCTTCCGGGCCCCAGGCTCACTTTAGACTAAGCTTGGGGCTTTAGTTAGAGTATTATTATAAGCAAATCAACGAATTCATACGGAAAATAATAATTTTAACAAAACAAATGCATCCGGAAGATAATAACTTTAACAAAACAAATTAATACGGAAGATAATAATGGCGCGGTTTGGACTAAGGTTGGGGCTTTAGTTAGAGTATTAGTATAAGCAAATCAACGAATTCATACGGAAGATAATAATTTAAACAAATTAAATTCATACGGAAGATAATAACGTTAACAAAACAAATTAATACGGAAGATAACAATGGCGCGGTTTGGACAAAGGTGGAGGCTTTAGTTAGAGTATTATTATAAGCAAATCAACGAATTCATACGGAAGATAATAATTTCAACAAAACAAATTCATACGGAAGATAATAACGTTAACAAGACACATTAATACGGAAGATAATAATGGTGCGGTTTGAACTAAGGTGGGGGCTTATGTTAGAGTATTATAATACAACACAAAATCAACGAATTCATATACGAAAGGATTTTATTAGGTGGAGGGTTGTTAAAGTATTATTATATGCAAATCAACAAATTGAAACGGTAGATATAAATGGCGGGGTTTGGAATAAGAGGGGGGGGGTTGTTACTGTTATAACAAATCGACAAATTCATACGGAAGATAATCATTTGAACAAAATAAATTAAATTAAAGATCATAACGGCGGGGGTTGGACTAAGCTTGGAGCTTAAGTATTATTATAAACAAATCAATGAATTCATGAGCAAGATAATAACTTTTAACAAAACGGATAATAATGGCGCGGTTTGGACTAAGGTGGGGGCTTTTGTTAGAGTATTATAATTAAAAAAAATCATCAACGAATTCAAACGAAAGGACTAAGGAGGTGGAGGGTTGTTAACGTATTACTATATGCAAATCAACAAATAGATACGGAAGTAATAATGGCGGGGTTTGGACTAAGCTTTGGGGCTTTACTTAAAGGGATCTAGTAACTTTGTTGAGATGTGCAAAAACTGATGAATGGTTGATGCAATGTATACTGTTGTTATCTCATATGTCCTCAGGGTATTGTGTGAAAATTTCAGGTCAAATGGACAATGTATGGCCAAGTAATGAGCGAAAATGCAAAGTGATATTGGGTGATATTCACCAACTCACTGCATTCACTTTGTACAGGGATGAAAATCTCGCCCGGAGATTTTCTTATCTAAATACTTCAATCATACATATCTTTGTAATGAAAGGGAAATTTGAAAAACCGAAAGCTGTCCCATGGTTTTATTGTTAATACGAATACAACAAGGTATAAAGGAACCGCTAGAATTACAATTTTATTTTGAGGATTTGGACAATGTTACTAAGTCCCTTTAAGAGTATTATTATAAGCAAATGAACGAATTCACGGAAGATAATAATTTAAACAAAACAAATTCGACGGAAGATAACAACGAAAACAAATTAATACGGAAGATAATAATAGCGCGGTTTTGGACTAAGGTGGGGGCTTTTGTTAGAGTATTATAATTTTAAAAAATCAACGAATTCATACGATTTAAGGACTAATTAAGGAGGTGGAGGGTTGATATATAAATCAACAAATTGATACGGAAGATAATAATGGCGGGGTTTGGACTAAGGTGGGGGATTTTGTTAGAGTAAAAAAAAGCGCGTAGGTCCACGCAGGCACAAAGACCGAAGGTACAAGATCGTCGAGAAATATAAAAGCGCGTAGGCACGTAGGCACGAAGGCACGAAGGCCGAAGGTAGAAGAAACATCAAGAAATATAAAAGCACGCAGGCACGTAGGCCGAAGGCCGAAGGTACAAGCAGGCGCGCCGGAAGCAGTTTTGGATTGGGGGGGCAAAACCCTAAGGGGGCTCACGATTTATGTGTTTAGGGGCTCATGCCCAACCACACTCACAGGGTTGCCAGAGGTGAGAGTGAGACATTGCGAGGATACAGCGACCAGGCCCGAAGGAGCGAAGTGACTGAGCGGAGGGGGGGGGGGGGGGGGGGGGGGCTGGGAGGAGGGTGTCCCCCCTCCCACGGTTATGAGCTTTTGCATTTGGGGACTTAAAATTGTGCAATCTGGTGGATAAAAACATAAACCAATATGCCACATTATGTATGATCCAACAACATAGCTTACAGCCAAAAATGAGTCCCGAGGGAGCGAAGCGACCGAGGGCTGGGACAAAGCCAGAGGGGGAGGGTTTGAGAGGGGGTATCCCCCTCCCACGGGGAAGATTTTGCATTTATATACTTGAATTGGTGCAATCTGGTGCGTAAAAACATAAAGCATATGCCACATTATGTATGATCCAACATCATAGCTTACAGCCCAAAATGAGTCTTGAGGGAGCGAAGCGACCGAGGGCAGGCGCAGAGCCAGAGGGGGAGGGTTTGTGAGGGGGTATCCCCCTCCCACGGGGAATATTTTTCATTTATATACTTGAATTGGTGCAATCTGGTGCGTAAAAACATAAAGCATATGCCACATTATGTATGATCCAACATCATAGCTTACAGCCAAAAATGAGTCCCGAGGGAGCGAAGCGACCGAGGGCTGGGGAGAGCCAGAGGGGGAGGGTTTGGGAGGGAGTATCCCCCTCCCACGGGGAAGATTTTGCATTTATATACTTGAAATGGTGCAATCTGGTGCATAAATACATAAACCATATGCCACTTTATGTATGATACAACAACATAGCTTACAGCCAAAAATGAGTCCCGAGGGAGCGAAGCGACCGAGGGCTGGGGCAGAGCCAGAGGGGGAGAGTTTGGGAGGGGGTATTGAAATAGTGCAATTTGGTGCACGTCACACAAACAGCCAGAGCAATGACAGCCTACACAGGAACTACGTGGCCCGGTACAGAAAAACCCACCCCACAAGTACCATACGCAAGTTACACAACAAACTGAGATAATTTGTTTGCGCGCGAAGCGCGCAGCGAAAACTTAAAATAGCCGTATGAATTAGTTTTCAAACGTTAGAATTAACAAGTATCGGCTCATACATTTTCTTTTTTCTTTCCCACACTTCTTCCTTTTCTTTCTTTTTTTTTTTTTTTTTTTTTTTGGGGGGGGGGGGGAGGGGGGGGGCTTTTTGGGGGGGCAAAAACGTGTTTTGCCCCCCCACTTTTTGGATTGGGGGGGCGGCCGCCCCCCCTGCCCCCCCACTTCCGGCGCCTATGGGTACAAGAGCAAAGAGAAATATAAAAGCGCGTAGGCACGTAGGCCGAAAGCCGAAGGTAGAAGAGACATCGAGAAATATAAAAGCGCGTAGGCACGTAGGCACGAAGGCTGAAGGTAGAAGAAACATCGAAAATATAAAAGCACGCACGCACGTAGGCCGAAGGCCGAAGGTACAAGAGCAAAGAGAAATATAAAAGCGCGTAGGCCCGTAGGCCGAAGGTAGAAGAGACATCGAGAAATATAAAAGCGCGTAGGCACGTAGGCACGAAGGCACGAAGGCCGAAGGTAGAAGAAACATCGAGAAATATAAAAGCACGCAGGCACGTAGGCCGAAGGCCGAAGGTACAAGAGCAAAGAGAAATATAAAAGCGCGTAGGCACGTAGGCACGAAGGCACGAAGGCCGAAGGTAGAAGAAACATCGAGAAATATAAAAGCACGCAGGCACGTAGGCCGAAGGCCGAAGGTACAAGAGCAAAGAGAAATATAAAAGCGCGTAGGCACGCAGGCCGAAGGCCGAAGGTAGAAGAGACATCGAGAAATATAAAAGCGCGTTGGCTCGTAGGCACGAAGGCCGAAGGTAGAAGAAACATCGATAAATATAAAAGCGCGTAGGCACGTAGGCACGAAGGCCGAAGGTACAAGAAACATCGAGAAATATAAAAGCGCGTAGGCACGAAGGCACGAAGGCCGAAGGTACAAGAAACATCGAGAAATATAAAAGCACGCAGGCACGTAGGCCGAAGGTACAAGAGCACAGAGAAATATAAAAGCGCGTAAACACGTAGGCCGAAGGCCGAAGGTAGAAGAGACATCAAGAAATATAAAAGCGCGTAGGCACGTAGGCACGTAGGCACGAAGGCCGAAGGTAGAAGAAACATCAAATTCAAAAATATAAAAGCACGCAGGCACGTAGGCCGAAGGCCGAAGGTACAAGAGCAAAGAGAAATATAAAAGCGCGTAGGCACGTATGCCGAAGGCCGAAGGTAGAAGAGACATCGAGAAATATAAAAGCGCGTAGGCACGAAGGCACGAAGGCTGAAGGTAGAAGAAACATCGAGAAATATAAAAGCACGCAGGCACGTAGGCCGAAGGCCGAAGAAACAAGAGCAAAGAGAAATATAAAAGCGCGGAGGCACGTAGGCCGAAGGCCGAAGGTATAGAAGAGACATCGAGAAATATAAAAGCGAGTAGGCACGTAGGCACGTAGGCACGAAGGCCGAAGGTAGAAGAAACATCGAAAATATAACAGCACGCAGGCACGTAGGTCGAAGGTACACGAGCAAAGACAAATATAAAAGCGCGTAGGCACGTATGCTATGCACGTAGTAGGCACGAAGGCCGAAGGTAGAAGAAACAAAAGCGCGCCTGGGCACGAAGGCCGAAGGTATATAGTTAAGCCCCAATATAAAAGCACGAAGACATGAGGGCCGCGCCGATGGTAGAACAGACATCGAAACAAAAGCATGAAGGCACGTGACACAAAGGCCGTTATAGAAGAGACATCGACTCTCGAGAAATATAAAAGCGCGTAGGCGCGGCACGTACGCCGAAGATACAAGTCGCGATCGATTTCTCAGAAGCTAGATAGACATGCCAGAGACAAACAACACATTCAAACGAAGTGTGTGGGGCTATTGTTGTTGGCCGAGTTGCGAAGCCAATTTAACTTAATTGCAGAATATCAGAACAATTCGTGATAAGCGGACTACATAACATAGACAGCTAAAAGCGCGTTGGCGTTGGCCGTAGCCAAAAAATTACGGCCTTTCAAATGGTGGGGTATTCTGCAGTTGTTCCTTCATCTGTCATGCCGCATTTCAAGCTGTATTTCTAATTCTCGCGAATGTGTTATTTACGTTGATTAAATTCTTACAATGCAATGATTGATACAAATATATGTGTAAGGTATACGTTCGACAATGGCATCGTCTCATAATTAGCTGCTACTGTACGCTGATGTCCATAATCTATTTTTGTCATCTCTTTAACCATGACACAGCTGTGCGAAAACGATAGTTTCTTTCTCCGCAATAGCAAGATCGTGAACCGCGACTTTGCCGTTGATTACACACTCAATATAAGTAACATTTCGCGGTAACTCCGCAAGTTCAAAGCCCAACGCCGCGGCTAATATGACAAACAGGTAAGCCAAAGTTGAGCTACAATGGATAGGTTATGTTGCAGAGTTGAGCTGTGCTACAAATTCATGTCATGTATTTAAATTAGTAGCACAGCTCAACTCTGCAACATAACCTATCCATTGTAGCCTTTTAGGTTTTTTTTAACTTTCTTTGTTGTTGTTTCAAATAATTGTTTAATTTTACTTTGAACGATTTGTTGTTATAATCAATACAGTAATCAGTATGATGCAGTGACCAAATATGAGCCAAATGTGGCCTCTTAAAAAGTCTTAAACTTACTTAAAGGGATCTAGTAACTTTGTTGACATGATGTGCAAAAAGTGATGAAATTGAAGGGTTGATCACATAGCCCGCTGTCCCATTCATCGTGTATTCCCATTATATGACTTCGCCGAGCGCCAGTACAGCCGAAGTGCGCTTGCGCATGAAAATCATATGAATATTTATGAGGCCAGCCCCACGCACACGTGCCAGAGCGCTCCACTGTGCATGCACAAAAAAGTACGACGATAGCTACTGTATATCGGGACTGCAAAACCATGCATAATGTCCATGTCAACAACTTTATCAACACTCGCACACAAGAAAATTGCAATGAAATGATCGATAAAAGTATGTAGAATTCAGATAAATTATCATCATTCACATACAAAATTTTCGAAATAGCGAAAACTTACCTTATAAACGGCATCCCGAATAGCTCAAAATCCATTTTGGCGAAAAACAGCAGGTGAAAAAGACCTTCTTTCACAAGATTTTGTCCAAAGAGTCGCGTATCGAATTTGGTATCAACGTGTAGAATGGGCGTTCAGAAAGCCAATGACGTAAGCATCGAAATGAATTGTGGGAAGAGAATGCAGCGAAAAGGGTAAACCCTGTGCTATGTCCAGACCGATACCGCTCCGATACCACATTTTCATGGCATGCATAATCGACCTAGAAGCCAGCCAAGTCTCGTAATGAGATGCGTGCGCACGCGATCAATGATGTCATGCATACATTATCGTTCGCGAAAGGTACCGCTCGCTGGCTATGTGTTGATGCAATGTATACTGTTGTTATCTCATATGTCCACAGGGTATTGTGTGAAAATTTCAAGTCAAATGGACATTGCATGGCCAAGTAATGAGCGAAAATGCGTTGTGATATTCACCAACTTACTGCACTCACTTTGTACACGGTAAGAAAAACTCCGGGGCAGTTTTTCTTATCTGAATACTTCAATCGTACATATCTTTGTAACGAAAGGGAAATTTGAAAAACCGAAACCGGTCCCATGATTTTATTGTTAATACGAATAAAACAAGGTATGATGAACCGCTAGAATTACAATTTTATTTTGAGGATTTGGACAATGTTACCAAGTCCCTTTAAAAGTTTTATCTTTAACCAATGCTCGAAATTAACTTTTTTTGCTGGTGGCCCGGTCGGGCCAGTAAAATTAGTATTTTTCCAAATTTGGTGGCCCGAAACCAAAAACTACTGGCCCGAAAAAAATAAGGAAAAACAAAAGTAAAATGAATACAATAACCATATGAATAGTTTCAGGGTACTAGGCAATACTTTTTATTTTTCATTCCCCTTTGTTTCATTGTAAGATGAATTAAATAAACATGAATTAGGATGAATGTGTGTGTCTTTTTATTCATTGTCTTCATCAAAAAATCACAGCGATTGAATACACACGAGCGACAATTTAACTTCCAGTCATACATAGTCAGGGTCTAGGTGACAAAACAAAAATGGTAGAAAAAGAGAAAATTCAATTTGACCTCAACATTCTATGCAGTGTTGTCTGAACACCTTAGACAAAAGACATATTTTAAAATTATGATATATAGTAGTCATATATGAATATTCATGAGCAGCATATATGAATATTCATGAGGCTCATTAGATATGCAAAATACGCAAAATAACGATTTTTAATATGAAACTTTTTGTTATAACAACTGGTTAGAAAATGAGTGCTGCTGCTCAAGAATGTATAAATATTCATTAGCAGCAGTGTTACTTGCTCAATTAACTTGCAACTTTTTAACTAACCAATATTTTGTATGTGACTGAGAAAAGGGTATAAGTTGCTGAATGCTACATTTAAAAGCAAGCTCTTGTCATGCCCTAGACAGGACTAAACATGACTACAGGGCAGCGTTTTCGCCAGGAAAAAATTTACCCGTGGCGCAAAACCACAAACATATATGTCGGAAAAATTACCTGTGGCGCATGTATTGCTGCTATTCAAGCACGGGATGCCGCGCCGCAGGGGTAGGAGTAGGGCCGGGAGTCATCAGATATCGCCCAATTTCCCGTTGCCCGACTTTTCAATGTGAAATTTGCAACATCGGAAATGAAATTTTTTTTTTAGAAAATTGCCCAATGTTAGTGTAAAAGTACATATTTTACCGTATGAGTGGTTATTTTTAGCAAAATTATCGACTTGTTTGACAAATTGATCGACGCAAATTGAACATGTGCATCGAAAAAAAACCCTACGGAACACCCACTAGAAGGTCTGCCAGAGTTTCGGCAGGCCCCGCGCTGCGAGAGAGGTAGCTAGCTAGTGCGCCAACTGCCTTGTAAGTTGCACTCTTAAAAAGTGCCGAAAAGGAACGAAAATGCAAGATTATTACGATCGCACCTATTCTAGACTATCTATTATTTTACTTACATGTTTGCAAGGCTTTTAAAACAAATACGAGAACAATTACCTGCAAAACGGCACAAAAATGCACTGATAATCTCGATATAATTTTCTAACTCGCTCGGACGACGGACCAGATGAACTGAACCTAGCAAACTTTTGTTGCCAATTTGTGAACGGTCCCGCGTAGACTACACTACACGTTATATGATATCGCTGCCCAGAAATTGGCAACGATCGCAAACGATCTGATTTTCTGCTATGTTCAATCGCTTACTGAAATTCTCGCTCGCGTAACAAGCGCTTGAGTGAATGTTTTACTTCGGAAAAGGTAATATTTTGCTAAAAACTGAGGTAATACTGAATATTCTGTAACTATATTTCCGTAAATATTGTTTCATAAATCCAGCAAAGTATTGATACTTGTCATTTTATTGTCGTATAAAAAGATGAATTTGAGCGTGAAACACTGCATTTTTGCAGACCGCTTTATGAGATTCGATCGGATGAAGCGCAGCAGCGGTCCAACTGCCTGTGCCTGCTGCCGCGCCCGCGGACGGCCGCCCGGACGGACGACCGGGCGAGGGTTGGGCCGGTGTACGGTGCGTGTTTCTAAAATTATATCGCAGATTTCCTCGTCTCCTCGAAGCGATTTAAGAGCGAGGATGCGCCTTTATTTGGCAATAATATTTGTTGTATTTGTGGAGACAAATAATCAAATAGGAATTATGAAAATGGTGTCTGCAAATATGGGGAAATTGTCATGAATTTATTGATTTTACACATGGCAGTATTATCTCATCAAAATTTTCGGGTGGCGCAAGTTTGAAGAATAAATTTACGCGTGGCGGCACCGCCACGCGAAAACGGCCTGGCGAGAACGTTGCTACAGGGTATCTAAAAAAAAATAATAATAATAAAAAAAAAATAAAATAAAAAAAAAGCAATTTTTGGTGGCCCCGGGCCATCGGGCCTATGCTAATTTCGAGCATTGCTTTAACAATAACAAACGATATCTAAATTACTTCTCTCTTACTCTTAGTCTTACTGTCAGTCAGTATAGCAAGGGGTCGGCTGATTTCTCCCTCAATTTACCAGCAAATGCAAAAAAACTTTCGTTTAAATGTGATCCACAATTCATATACTTTGATAATAATTACCGACTTTGTTGTTTTGAAGACCGCAAAATGTAGAAATAAAATGATTATTACCCGTCCGTTTTCCTTACCGATGCGTCCTAAAACACGGCGGACAACATGTTGAACGGCAACAGTGTACGAATGGCCGGTATTGTTATCTCCAGCGCACTAGCATATATTGCGTGGAAATGGTTCACCTGAGTGAACCATTTACTTTGTAGATGTGGTCTTACTCTGACTTACCGTAAAACTCCGTGTATAAGGCGCACCCCCAACTTTCTAAAAAAAAAAAATAATTTTTTTTTTTTAGGACACCATGTATTTTTTTTTTTAGACACCCTGTAGTGCTGTTGGAATACTTACATCGCTGGTCTAGGGCATATCAAGGGCTTAATGTAAATTGTAGCTTTCATCATATACATTTTTTCACATACAAAATAGTGGTTAGTACAAAAATTGCACACATTGAGCAATAACACTGGTGCTCATAAATATTCATATTTTTATTCATGAATATTCATAAGCACTTATACTCATTCAATATATATGCAATTTTCTTAATTAACTAACAACTATTTTCAATTATGAGCAAAATTTATAACCACTGGTTAGATAATTGCATATATAATGAGTACCAGGGGGGGTATTCTGAAAGCTCATTTAACTTTTCATTTAAATATGCACTTAAGTCCATGATTTAATTGCACGCTGATTGAGTGGAAAATCGGTATTCTGAAAGCTCAATCAGCGTTCAATTAACTTCTGCGCGACTATCTTAAGCTCCTCCCACCTCATTAATATTCCATCCAATCAAATAGGCTGTTACAAGATTTTTACGCGCACTAACGCGCATGTGACCTCCTTCTTGGCATGGCCCTCTGCTCTCATCTCTACCGTTGAAAATCACTCCATATATTTTGTTTTCACTGTGATAATTCTGAAATAATTAATTTGTAACTATATCATCTAATGCCTGCATAGTCATTGTATCACACCTTTGATTGAGAGAAATATTACTTTGTAAATATTGTGTAATTTGTAGCTATGTTATTTTATTCAACGAGACATTTCCTGTAAGTCAATATGTTCAATACCCCTGTCTAGGATGAAAAGGTATGAATAACAAATCATTTCATTTCAATGTTAATTGCAGCAATATGAAATCAATCGACATGTCGGTTACTAAAGGACATTTAATAATGAACATTTGCGTGTTTCTGTTATTGAAATTAAACTTAATTAATTTGGATAAGATAAATCCTTCAATAATTGTGTTTTCCTCCAAAATGAAACCATGTACCCTAGGCCATGATGATGAAATCATCAGATTTTAACTTTACGCTGTTTTATAAAGGATACATTTAATATAAAAAGTGAATATTGTTTGCAAGTTTTGATATTTATATCATTCAAATGCCTCCAATATTTGTCTGATTGTATTTGTGAATTTAATAGTCCATCTAATAGATGCAACGTGTATAACAAAAAAGGTTATGATGATTTAGTTATCCCTAGAAGCAAATAATGTATACAATACTTGACTAATATCATTTTAGCATCATTTTCTTTCTTTTATAAAATAAAATACTTATGTTGTTATTATTGCTGTAATCAGATAATATTTGACATAATCACAAAGTATATGTCTATACATTCTTGAATAATGTGAAGGAAATGTAATATAAACCGTTATGCAATAGAGGCATACACACTGATGCATTTTAATGGAAAGAAGATAATTCTTTCCATTAACCTTTTTTGTTATATGGTACACGTTGCATCTATTAGATGGACTTTTAATTCACAAAGAATATAATGTTACCATTATTCACCATCATTATGCTTGTTCAAAAGTAGTGATGATCTATTACAAAGTGTAACTATATTATGCGGAAACGTAAATGGATTAATAGACTTTTTAATAATATTATGTGAATCAATGTTGTCTAATGCAATATTCTATCTCTGTGATAGCGATTACGATATGCGTCATTATGTGCAAGAAAACCCCAGCCATGCTGGGATGTGAGTTCGTGGTTCAAATTTACTCCCTCCCGGTGCTAGTTATGACTTATGAGAGGTCTATAGCTCTTTTAACTTTTTCATTATCTTCAGACTTAAATGACCGCTAATTAAGCTTTCAGAATACCAATTTGCAATTAAATTGCGCGTAATAAGATGCGCGCAGATTACACAACTGCGCGTAATGATTTCCCGCCAAACGCTTGTTACCATGGTAGTTAAATGATTGAGAAGTTAATTTGGCTTTCAGAATACGAAAACGCTGATTGAACGCTGATTGAGTGCTAATTTGCTTTCAGAATACCGCCCCTGCTGCTCACGGTACGAATGTATGAATATTCATTAGCTGCAGTATTTGCTCAATAAACTTGCAATTTTTAAATTTGTAACCAATATTTGTTTTGTGTGAAAAAGGTATATGTTGCTGAATGCTACAACAGACAGCAAGCTCTCGTCATGCTCTACACCAGTGTAATATGCATTGAACATGACTACAGGGTGTCCCAAAAAAAAAATCTTTTATTTTTATTTTTTTATTTTATTTTTTTAAAATTTATTTATTTATTTTATTTTTTTAAAATGTATTTATTTATTTTATTTTTGTTGTTGATCCGTTTCTACACCAGTAACGGATCACCTACCCAAATTGATGCATGAAGACGTTTGTGACTATCTAATTGTTTTAATTTTCATAACTGGAAGAGTAATGTGCATCTAATATCAACTTTATCATCTCCTTCTTAAAAGTGATAAACCTCAGTTCCATGATCATCGCACAAAAGTGAGAAATTAGCCTTCAAAATAGTGTCATCTAGTGACAAAATGTACAGATTTCAGATTTTCAAGAAAAAAACTGGAACAAATATATATATATTTTTTTAAAATAAGATGTTTAAAAAACAAAAATATGCCAACGGATCTAGAATTCATATATTATTAACACAGAAAGATATTCTGGTATACACCCCACAGCATTTTCCGGGTGTTTGGGTGCAGGCTTATATAGTAAAAAAAGGCAAATTTTAATGTATAATTACAGCAGAAATTATCTACACCAGTAACGGATCACCGATTTTCAAATCCTTATAAAAACACAAAAAAAAGATCAGAATTAATTTTGTTTTGCTGTAACAATGTATTTCACTAAAATCTGTGATATTTCTAACTTGAAAATCAAAAATTATTTGGATATTTTGGTAAAATCGGGTTTTGGGTGATTTTTGCTAACATTTCATAAGGATCATGTGTGGCAGAATTCAACTCCTCATAACTAAATAAGGAAGCACGTTTGAGAAGTAACATTTTTCCTGGATATTAATTGCTTATTTGCTAACACTTTAATGAAAAAATTAAGATAATTGGTCAATCATTTTAAAAATAAAGCCTGGTGTAGTGGTGATCCGTTACTGGTGCAGCGTAAGGGGTTCGTAAAACGCGCAGTGATTTGCTTATTAGTGAAGGAATGAGTTTGAATTGACAATATTCGTAATCTGCACCATTTTAGCTTTCCAACGATGTATGATAGTCCATAACAAATGTTTTGTCTTAGCAAGAAATTGTATCCACCAAAAAGTGATCCGTTACTGGTGTAGCTACGGTACCTGTGTATAAGGCGCACCCCCGACTTTGAATTTTTTTCCGACGGAAAAAAAGTGCACCTTATACACAGAGTTTTACGGTACTAGCAAAGACGCTTAATGGAAAGACCGACCACTGTACAATTATCCCGTACAAAGTGAATGGGCAGAGCGCGATGTACAAAATTATCACGCACTTTGATACGCAGGCTTTTCATTATGTCGTCACAATAACAATGTTTACTTCGCCTGACTAAAAATAACTTCAAAAACACGTGATAAAGTTTGATGACCCCAAATTTGCATATCGCGCGTGAAATTTGTTATGCGCACTTGGATGCGCGTACAATAATAAAGAATTAAATAAAGACAGTGCGCGGACTGAGCGCGCATTAACATTAAAATACGCGAGTAGCCATTGCCATTTTTTCTCTACACGGTAAGATCTTTAAATTTCAAAAAACATATTTCTCACAGCCATAATTCTAAACGCAAAAACGCGATCGACAATAATTTTTAAATATTTTTAACTAAACAAAGACAAAATTAAATAAGCAAAAAAATGTGTCCCCTAGGTGTACCCAACTTGGAGATAAGCTGATGTTCAATCGTCATTCTAGCCTGATTTGCCGAGTTTTTGTAAGTACGTTTTGATCCTTATTTTTGTTTAAATTAATACTAACAAAGGGAGCATTTGTTCAAAAAAAGCTCATCGACAATAATTTTTAAATGTTTTTTCATTAATTAAAATGAACAAGATTCAGTACTGTACCCAAACCCCTGGGTGTACCCAACTTTCTCCTTATCTCGATTTGAATCTTCATTCTGTTTGAAGGGACATCGCTGCGCGACCGCCAGTGAGCTGTCTTGTAATTCTACAGTCTTTGGTACTAGTTAAATTAATAGTTTACTTACTACTTACAGTCAGTTTTATCAAAATGATCAACAAATCCCCAAAACTTGCAGGAATGATTGCAGTGTGTATCCGTTGACCGGGGTAATAATACTCGTGTAAAGCGCTATGATCTCCACGGGAATAGCGCTATATAAATAACAGTTATTATTATTATTATTATTAAGGAGTAAGGCTATAGACTACTGTCTACTACTAGAGTACTCACACATAGCTGCATTATAGCATGGCCAGGGGGTTGTATTGGGGCAATTCCACGGTAACGGAAGGACATTCAGACGCAATTTTTGAAATTAAATCAAATAATTCCAGAATCCTGCTTATGATTCATCATTGTAAATTACATTTCTGAGACTCTTGGTGGGACACCTTTGATTTCCTATTTATGCCTCCGCCAACGTAGTGGCCGGAGGCATTATGTTTTCGGGTTGTCCGTCCGTCCGTCCGTCCGTCCGTACGTACGTCTGTACGTACGTCCCGTTTTCGTTCTCGCGATATCGTAAGAACCGGTTGACTGATCGATTTCAAACTTGGTATGAGTGTACATATTGGGGTGACAATGATCTGATTAGATTTTTAGGGGTCATGAGGTCAAAGGTCAATGTCACAGGACTCAATATATATGCAAAAATGTCTCGTTCTCGCGAGAACCGATTGACGGATCAATTTCAAACTTGGCTTGAGTGTACATATTGGGGTGACAATGATCTGCTTAGATTTTGGGGTTCAGGAGGTCAAAGGTCAAGGTCACAGGACTCAATATATGTGCAAAAATGCTTTTTTTCTCATGATATCTCAAGAACCGGTTAACAGATCAATTTCAAACTTGGTATGAGTGTACATATTGGGGTGGCAATGATCTGCTTAGATTTTGGGTTCATGAGGTCAAAGGTCAAGGTCACAGTACTCGATATATACTGTGCAAAAATGCCTCGCTCTCGCGATATCTCAAGAACCGGTTGACGGATCAATTTCAAACTTAGTATGAGTGTACACATTGGGGTGGCAATGATCAGATTATATTTTGGGGGGGTCATGAGGTCAGTCGCAGGGCTCAATATATATGCAAAAATGGCTTGTAATGGCAAAATTTCAAGAACTGAATGTCAGATTTCAATCTAAATTGGTACCTGAATGTTTCTTTGGGAGCCAATGTAGCCATCAAAGTTTGGGGTCATATGGTCAAGGTCACGGGTCGAAATATATGAAAAATAAACAAAAAATTAATTCAGTGCACGTTAATTTGGGCTTGATATTGAAATCGCGTGATAGCGGAGGCATAATTTTCGACTGCGCGCAGTCGAAGATCCATCTAGTTTTTAAATATTTTTGTTTACAATTCGTTTATTAGATATGGACACTAATGAGGCCGGTAACGGAAGGACGGCAAAATGGACATGGATTTTCAAGTCCTTTAGTTATGATCCAATCTCTGTGAAGTTAAGAGGACTATCATGTTATATTAGCTCATAGTCCATTCCCTAATGTTCTAAGAGTATTACAACACTTATTTGAACAAAATATGTCTATTGGTATATTAATTACAAAAAGTTAATTGCTTCACTGTTCGGTAACGGAAGGACAGTAACGGAAGGAGTTTTTTATTCATTAAAAATATACTTTAGGGCCCTCATAAGACTGAATTTTTAATCTGAACACATAATGTGATATTCAGAAAAATACTAGAAAGGAATGCAAAAAATAAAGAAAATCTAGAAATAGGCACTGTGTAGTCCCATGTGTATAGGTTCATGTATGGTGTCTGTTTCTCCTATCAGGAGATGCCCAATATTTTTTTAAATCATGTAAACTGAAAGATATCATTATGTGATCATGATTTATGAAAAAAAAATCCAGAAAAAATAAACAAGATCAGAAATAATCCTCATTGGATTTTTTCACTTTTGGCTCATTTGGCATGGAATTGCCCATTGCCGAACAGGTTGTATTTCCGGACATGCAAATTCACATAGGAAAAACGTTCACATTTTTAAAGTGGAATTTGACAGTCGGCATTAACGTAGGATAATAAATGGATGTTCAGCAAACATTTTCCATCATTTCCCGAAGAAAATAAGCGTCCTGAGGCGTTATACGCGCGTTTTGCCGCGCACCAGTCGCAGCGCGCATGTCAATGACATTCCCATGCAAAACATTCACGTTCGGCCGTAATACAACACAAAATTTTGCGACGGGAAGAGGCTTCATTTTTGAAAGGGTTTAAAAGAAAGTTGATTTGGAGAAAAAATGGTAAATTCTTGAAGATATTTTACATCAAATGTGTTCTTTATGAGTTTATGCAGCTGCTCGTATAACATCCACTTTGATTTTATGCATCTAATGTTTGTTTTGTGCCGTCAAACTAACAGGATCCGGTAATAAATACTAATACTGACACGATACCACCATATGTACCACCATACAATAGCGTTGTGCAGAGATCAACCTCTTCCGCCTGATGCACTATCAAATACGAAAACAAAAACAAAAAATAACTTTTGTTTATAAACTGGGTTCCAAAAGAAACTTATCACTCCTCAGAGCGACACACATTCAAATTCAAAGCATAAAAATTAATCATAATTGGGCATAGATTATCATTAGCTACAATACCCCTTAGCAAGCTCATCTAAAAAAAAATATGTTTGCTTTAGTCAACAAAGAATAAAATAAGGTGAAATCGCAAGAGGTCATTTTTCAAAAATCACAGAAACTGCTCGCCTTCCGGGCACAGAGCTCGGTACAGACAATAGCCAGTCTAGTGGTTACATAACCCGCTTTGAAGTTGAATGAATAGCTATTGAAAGTTCTGAATAGACCGCCTTTCGTGGAGGTTCGCAGCGAGCAGTTTCTGTGATTTTTTAAAACTGACCTGTAGTGATTCCATCGCATTTTTCTCTTTTTTGGCAAAAGCAAATTTTTAATTTTTAAGATTTGCTTCATAAGGAGAATAATAGCTTATCTGTGTCTAAATATGATTCAATTTGATGCTATGGATTTTAGTGAGCTTCCCTCTGAAAAAGTGATAAGTTTCTTTTGGAGCCCAGTTTATGATCCTTAATTCAAATAATTATTTTGGGGGCTCCATTTTCGGGGGCTACTTTCCAACTTTCGGGGGGCTACAAATTTCTGGGCTCTTTTTCGAATTTCAGGGGCTACTATTAAGCTATAATGCTGTATTAGTGATCATTTTATAAGCATTTGATCACAATCCAAACAAAAAAAATATATATATATTTTTCGGGGGCAAATTTTTTTCTTTTCGGGGGCGAATTCGCCCGCCGCCCCGTGTATTTTTTTCGCTGATGATTACCGACTCTCTTGTCTTGAAGACCGCAGAATGGAGAAAAAAATTATTATTTCCCGTCCATTTTCCTTACCGATGCGTCCTAAAATATAGCGTTCAACTGTTGAACGGTGTTGAAGTGTGGTTTTATGGATTTGTGCCAAGATGTTCAGTAGTCTCTGACATAGACCTGTATCATTACATCGCTTTGTTTCTGGTTTTCTTTACAGAAGATGAGGATTTAAATAAAAGCTATATGTGACTGAAGGAGAAGATCTGATAAATAAGAGGGAGTTTTACAATTATGTTAATATTTGTTGTTTCAGAGTACCGCTACTCAGACCAGCAGAGCTCCAGCCGTTGAAAATTAGAAAGTGTTTTTTTTAATGAATAGGCATAGATGTTACACCTCTTTCACTCTTTGTTTCTCCTTTTCCAGGAGATTAGCATTGAAATGAAGGAGCAGAGTTACTTTAGTTAAGA
The DNA here is from genome assembly GCA_037951105.1 of Echinarachnius parma. NCBI lineage: Eukaryota > Metazoa > Echinodermata > Echinoidea > Clypeasteroida > Echinarachniidae > Echinarachnius > Echinarachnius parma. The sequence goes on along the minus strand of JBAMJV010003003.1, from coordinate 40,242 downwards.
TTGTTGTCCGCAAGTAGCACTATGGACTACTGCTACTTAGACCACCAGCAGGGCTCCAACCTAATTTAGTTTGCAAATATATGCCCAGCTAGACCAGTATCTCGACACATAGCGCAGTAGACTTCGTCACCGCCTTCGTTGCAGAAAGAGATACAATCGATTGTAAGTTACGATTGATCGTAAGTCAGAAAATCAGAAATCAGATTTGCGCATCTAGAACACGTGATCTGACTTACAATCGATTGTATCTCTTTCTGCAACGGGGTTTGTATTGAATTACACCTCTTTTTTTTATGCCTCCGCAACGAAGTAGCCGGAGGCATTATGTTTTCGGGTTGTCCGTCCGTCCGTACGTCCGTACGTACGTCCCGTTCTCGTGATCGCGTTATCTCAAGAACTGATTGACGGATTTTCACCAAACTTGGGTCATATGTGTATCTTGGGGGGCTAATGATCTGATTAGATTTTGGGGTCATGAGGTCAAAGGTCAAAGGTCACAGAGCTCATTATATATGCAAAAATAGCTCGTGATCGCGTTATCTCAAGAAGGGATTGACAGATTCTGACCAAACTTGGTACATGTATGTATCTTGGGGGGCCAATGATCTGATTAGATTTTGGGGTCATGAGGTCAAAGGTCAAAGGTCACAGAGCTCATTATATATGCAAAAATAGCTCGTGATCGCGTTATCTCAAGAAGGGATTGACAGATTCTGACCAAACTTGGTACATGTATGTATCTTGGGGGGCCGATGATCTGATTAGATTTTGGGGTCATGAGGTCAAAGGTCACAGAGCTCATTATATATGCAAAATTGCGTAAAGGCGGAGGCATCATTTTCGACTGCGCGCAGTCGAAGATCCATCTTGTTTTTTTTTTTTTCTTCCCCAGGAGATGAGCATTGAAATAAAAGCCATGTAAAGGGGTAGAGAAGATTGTCGTTGCGCAGCATTGCACTATGGACTACCGCTACTCAGACCATCAGGGCTCCAACCGCCCTGCCACTCACGATGAACAGCAACCTCACAACCACTAGTACTCCCAACAACCTTATTTAGTTCGCAAATATATGCCCAGAAGTTTTGTGAATCATACCTTTTTTTTCTTTTTCTTTTTTTTTCAGGAGATGAGCATTGAAATGAAAGCCATGTGAAGGAGTACATCTGCTAAGAGAAGATTGCTGTTGCACCTATACTAGCACTGCACTATGGACTACCGCTACTCAGACCATCAGGGCTCCAACCGCCCTGCCACTCACGATGAACAGCAACCTCACAACCACCAGCACTCCCAACAACAGCCGCAACACCTGCAACACTTGCCACACTTTGCTCACCAACACGCTAGCCTTCAGCCACCGTCCCTACCACATCAGCACATGCACCACGTTGGGCAACAAGTGTTTGTGGCTGCCACACACGGAATTAGAGATCATGCTTTCAGCAACAGGAGGCATGCTAGCCAGGACATGCAATCATTTCTTGAAGGTAATTAAACATTCTTTTTGATAGATAATTACAATGAAACTTTTATCACTTGTGTCATCACTACCGCTAACACAATGTTCACCAAATGCATAATAATCAGCAGCAGGCACCAGAAGGCACCATGCATTTCGCAACACAAGATGTGCCTGCCAGATCTATCATTTTTTTAAATTCAGGTACATGCACTCTACAGGCTGAGCTATGGAAATCCAAGAGGGTTCAATAGCTTGATCAGTCAGTGGAGCACTCGTCCTGCAACTGTATGCAAAATATATCAGTTTTTATCACTAATTAACGTAGATCTAGGCTTTGGTAGCTCAGTAGGTAGAGCAGTTAATCAAGCTCACACACTAACTTAAAATGTCCTTGCCCTCTTAGTATGCTTATTTCTCTTTCATGTGCAGTTGCTGGTTTGGTTCCCGTTCGTCTGATTCAGGACACTGCAACATTCTATTCAACATCTACTAGTCCCATACAAAGGACGCTAGCTACCAGCAGAACTTTATATTAGAACTCTCAAATTATTGACTGTGTCTAACGTACAGCAAAGAAAATATTAAAATTTGCTTATTTCTTTTTATTGTGCAGTTGCTGGTTTGGTACCAGTTCGTCCGATTGGTCAGCACAGCCAACATCCAGAGCAGGACACACCACATGTAGCAGAGTCCGGGACTCCGCAACAATCTGTTCAGCAACTCTCGGTCCCCAACGCAGGAACAAACCCACCACGGGACTACACAGTCACTACTCTACCTGCATCCGTCTCTCTCTCAGAACAGCAACCTCAACTGCAGACACAATTTCATAGGTCAGTATTTCATTTTAGAGAGGCAATAAAGAGCCTACATTGTTTATCCTATCAGAATCTTCTTCAGAAGCTAAATGATGATTTTAGGGAACATACAAATTTCAGTAGATTCACAGTTTTCAGCAGTATTTTGCATCAATATATTCAATTTCCAACGAACAATGGAAGGCAAAGTAACAAATGCGTTAAAGACTAATTTTCTTCAGCATTATGTAATTGTTTCCATTTTCTTATTTGAAGGTTTAGTTCAAGAAGCCTTGTAATTTTGTTTTTAAATCAACACAGTGAATCTAGTTAAAAACTGTTTGCTTACCTTATGCTTAGATTCCAATTGGAAGTGAGCACTGATTTATTTGTCAGTTGTGAGATTGGATGTCCTTATAGTGGTTGTTGTTTTTAATCATCATTATGAAAATATGTATGGTGTATATTGTCCACAGCAGCAGTCCCCCAACTTCTCAACATCAACAGTAGTGTTGTCGTTTTCGGGAGTATTTACTACCCGGGACTCGCGATAATTTTTTGGGAGAGTCCCGGGTACCCGTAATTTACCCATTTGTTTATTACATGATCGGCATGTCACGCCAGCTGGGAAAACATGTTCATTCAAGTGACAAACATTGAGCGCATTTATGACAATAAATCATCTTCTTGAATGAACATGAAAGCTCTGGCGTTCAGGGAGGGGACTTCCCCTTTTTTCGGGAAATCGAGTATCGATTTTTGTGCCCGGGACTCAACATTTTTCGGCGGGACCCGGGTAACCGGGACTCGGCGACAACACTAATCAACAGCAACAACAACAGCAAGGTTCTGGAAGATTGGCTGCCTTTGGCCCTCTGCAAACAGCAGAGAAACACAGTGTACAATAAAGAATAGACAATAGATATCTATCTGAAGCGATTGACAAAATTCTGTTTGTACATTATCATTATCATCATCATCATCATTAATTTTACAGTGACTATCGTCCACAGCAGCATTCCCCCGCCCCACAACATCAACAGCAACAACAACAACAACAGCAAGGGTCTGGAAGATTGGCTGCCATTGGCCCTCTGGAAGCAGCTGTGCAACACAGTGCTGCACAATCCAGAAAAGAAAACGATAACAATAACACTGGTAGCAATTTCAGTGATGCAACAAGAACCAAGAATCTCGATCCTAATGTAGCGAGAGCCACGAATGAAAATCCTGGTGCAACAAAAGCCACGAATATCCCTCCAGGCCCACCACCGCCGAGGGTTCTTGTGAGGGACAAGTGGCCGCTTCCGGGACACCTCCCACCCGCTCCCGTTCCTCCGAGACTGCCAGCTGGACTCGTCTACTCGTTTGCCGAGAACGACAAGAAGAAGGTGGTCGGCGTGAAGGCGGAGAGAAAGCTTGAGAAGGACTTTGATCTGGGAGTCTTTGAGGGATCCCTGGTGGATGAAGCGACTGGCTGTGTGGAGGAATCTTCTTGGGAGGTACGTGAGTGCTCTTTGTTCTTGTAAAGGGGAAACCTTGTTTTAATGAAAGATTAGGACCATGAAACTATGAAAGTTACATTTTTACCTTGATAAATCAGGGTAAAAAAAAACCCCAAAAGATTATGAGAGGGATTCGTTGTTAACATCAAACTCTTCATAGGGAGGTTTCACTGTACCATCAACCTTGCATATATTCAAGTTGAATTCATTTTTACAGCAGAAATAGCTTTGTCAGCAAATCCGTATTTTAGTATTTGATTACTTAAATTTTAAAAAAAGAGCAGGAATCTAGAGGCATTCCAGCTTTACATCTGTAAGTCAACAAACATGAGACTTAAAAGTAAATTATTTTTGTTAAGCTTTCCATATTATTTGCTTTGAACAGTTGTGTCTGCATGGCAAAGTCGACGGCATGTACCAGCGAAACGAGAACTGGATGATGCATGTTTGGTGTGCCCAGAACCGTAACAAGCAGAATCTTGAGGCATTCCAGTAATACGTCTTAAAGTCTATACATACATAGACTTAAAAGTAACTTCTTTCGCAAAGCTCTCCTATTCATGACATTCTTGTATTTGCTTTTAGTTGTGTCTGCATGGCAAAGTCGTCTGCTACATCGATGGCAAGTACCGACGAAACGAGAACTGGATGCTTCACGTTCGGTGCGCCCAGAAGCGTGATGAGCAGAACCTTGAGGCGTTCCAGGCATATGGATACGTGCGCTTCAGGACCACAAGGAATATTGGGCCTGGAAGCGAACTGAAGGTCTTCTATAGCGAAGAGTTTGCAAACGAAGTCGGCTTCAAGACGAAGCTGGAAGACCTAGACTACAAAACAGGTGAGAGTCTCCAGAAAAGAATATTAGAAAATAACCAACGATCTCTGTTGTTTTGTTTAATTTTAGTATGCCTTACGTAGGTTGTAAAGCAAAAAAAAAAAGAGCCATTATACAGCGCTCGAAATTAACTTTTTTTGCTGGTGGCCCGGTCGGGCCAGTAAAATTAGTATTTTTCCAATTTTGGTGGCCCGAAACCAAAATCTACTGGCCCGAAGAAAATAAAGAAAAACAAGAAAAAAGGAGAAAATTCATAGCACATTCAAAACTGTGGAAAAGTGGGAAATTCACTGATATACAAATTTGACCTCAACATTCGGTGTAAATGTCATGTGAAAATCTCAGACAAATAACATGTTTTTAAATTGTTGTATTTTAAGCTAATAATTTGAAGTCAAAAAGCCCAATTCTTTGTAAACATCGGCTGCAAACTTGACAAGTCACCGATCATACTGCACTGTATCCGATTTCGAATACGGCGAACATAATTTGTTGAGTTTGACATGCATGACAAATGTGATTGATAAAGGAAATTTATACTTATATATCAGTCTTTTAATCTCACAATTCCGTAGAATATGGTTTTGAAACCTGTCCTGAATGACACATTTTTCAAATTGTGGTGCTATATTTGTAAAACAGTTAGTCAAACATTTATAAATTCTTCGTAAACTTACGGACACGGACAAGACGAAACCCGACAAGACGTAGACAATGCAGACACAACATGAACATGGGCTATGTTGAATTTTACATGCGAACCAAATTTGATCGATTATTAAAATATCCTCTCACATTTCAGACTTTTAACCTCACTTTTCGATGGATTATTGTTTATAAACCTCACAAAAATTAAATATTTTCAAATTGTGGGTTTCTGTTGTTGAAATTTTGGTGTCAAACATTGATGAATTAATCGTAAACATTCTCGATCTCACTGCCGAACCACATATTCCATATATGGAAATTGGAATGCTCCATTCACAAAACGGGGGTGTGGGAATAAACAGAATGGAAAACAACACAAATTAAACTTTTACAAATCGGACATTTCTCTAAATTTATTTCCGCAAGTACTATAGCAAATATTATTCTTGATACTTCCTATCATTTATTCAAGTTTTATATACAAACTGAACTGATAACAGAATTAATTTGATACCCTTCTACCTATCCCAAGTGGAACATGCTATATGGGGGGTGGGGCAGAAACAATGCTAATTATAATAATTTGCCGATAATTTGCGTCTTTTGTGAGCTAGCTGTCTGCAGAAGAAGAAAAAATCGCACAAAACTGATCATTATTGAGCTCTCTTTCCTTTCTTTTTAAACCACAAATCAAGTATTTTCTGTGAGGTATCAAATTTGCAATAAGTACCATAATATTGTGCTCAATTGTTTCAAACATTTGGAGGCCCGATCGGGCCAGCAAACATTGGAAATATGAGTTTTTTACTGGCCCGACAGCAATTTTTGGTGGCCCCGGGCCATCGGGCCTGTGCTAATTTCGAGCGTTGCATTATAGAAGGTGTTTCATATACTGTGTAAAGTAAAGGTTTGAATTAGAATAATTTTGTTTATGTCTGACTGAGGTTTTAAACTGATCTCTGGAGTTGTTTGTTGTTCAGTGCTGAATGTTCATAACTCAATATCTTCCGTTGTGCATAAATGGAAAATTTCCAAGATATGTAATAATGCTTACATTAAGCCATGAATCTTCTTTTCTTATTACAGAAAAGGAGAGCTTTCAATGCACACATTGCCAGTGCTTGTACAAGTCAAGTACAAGTACAAGCCAAGAGGATGCTAAGACACATCAAGCTAGCCCACGAGCAGGAACATTTGGGGGACGTCAAGCCAATATTCAGTTGGGAAGTCGGGAAGAGGAGTGTATCAGAAACAAAGCCCACACCAATAGTCAACCAAAACGAAGAGGACAATGACGAAAATCATTTTGTATGTGTGACTTGCGGGAAAGATTTTCCAACGAAGGGACGTCTTACGGCGCACGAGACATTTCATGAATTCGCAGGCGGCCCGTTGATATGCGACACCTGCGGGACAGCGTGCGAGAACAGTCAGAGCTTAACAAAACACATCCAAGCCCACCACAAATCCAAATTGAAGTGTGAGATTTGCGAGAAGTTCTTTGCTTCCAAAGCCGGTCTGAAGAAACATGAGCAAGACTTCCATGGATGGGACCAAGATGCTTTTGAATGTAACAAATGTGGCAAGGCATTCTTTGGCGAAGACGATTTTGAAGAGCATAAGAAAAAACATGTCAAGAAGGAATCAAAGGATGATGCAAAAAATACAGGCAAAGATATAACGGTCAATTCTGAGAAGCCAGTAGAACGAGTACAAATAAACAATCAGGAGAGCAAAGAAAAGGTTCTCGTTCCAGCCTTCCCGATGGACATGCTCGGGAAGCGCACATCGTACTTTGATCGGCCGCGTCCCTACAAATGCCGACACTGCGGGCTGAAGTTCCGCCAGTGCAACCAGAGGAAGTATCACGAGCAGGAGGTGCATGAGGGCCGGGGAACCTACGTGTGTCCGCACTGCTCCCAGAGGTTTGTCACCCGGTGCAACCTGGAAGCCCACATGAAGAGACACAACCCCACACGCCCCTTCCAGTGCCAGCTCTGCCCGAGGACATTCGCCTCCGAGCGCGCCCTCGGGAACCACCAGGGCGAGCACACAGGGCTGAAGCCCTACAAGTGTCCCGTCTGCGAGCGAGGCTTTCGCACCCAGAAGTTGATGGGGAAGCACCGGGCGCGCATGCATGCCAAGCGCGAGAAGCGCCATCCGTGCTCCTTCTGCGACAAGCTGTTCGCCGACCGATCGAGTTTGCGGAACCACGAGCGCCGCCACAAGGGCATTCGGCCGTTTGTTTGCCTGGTTTGCGGAAAAGGATTCACCAGTAAGGACTCGATGGCGGTGCACCAGAGAGTGCATACCGGTGAGATGCCTTTCAAGTGTACCAGCTGTGAAAGGTCCTTCAGGAACAACCACAACCTGACAGCCCATCTCTTGCAACATGACAAGGGTGTCAAAGGTATTGAATGACTTGTGGAAAATGCCCCATTTTTCAGTAGTTGAAAGTACAATGACAGACCAAAAACATAAATGTTATAAAAGACAGATCTGAAGAATCTCCATCAGCGAAGAATCCCTCAGGAATGACCATAAGTTGACAAAGGTGTTGAATGACATTTGGAAAACATGTTTGATGTAGTTGAAAGTACAATGAAATATCAAAAATATGAATGTTCAAGATGGAGACAAATCTGTAGAGTTTCATCTGTGAAGAATCCCCAAGGAACAACCACAAGTTGACAGAGCTTCTATTGCACAAAAAGTCAAACCTGAAACAAGAAAAGAGTCCACTGTGGAAAGGTTCCATAATATTAGCCTTCTCTGCAGGGGAACACTTTTAATGGTCACTATCTCGCAGGTTGGCTGCTATAGACTGGTTTGACTTTTTTCTTTTTTTTTTAAACCTTACTTTACTTTATTAAATGTATAGAGACAACATTTAAACATAAATCTTACCAAATCTTACCTAGTAATTTTGGAAGAATTATGAAAAATGGGTCGAGAATGCATTTAATACTAAAAAACGTCAAGGCCTGGACCCCTGCCGCAATGGACTTTGTGCTTGCAATGTGCACTTCCTGCACACTTGTGCAATTATGCTGCGACTTTCCTCTTTTTTTTTGTCTTACCCCACTCACATGCCTGCTTTAGCCACCAGAAAGAATAGCTGTTTAAAAGGAGAGCTTTGTCAAGAAATTCAAATTAATTATGATATGTAGATTGTAATAATTCAATTTCAAGGAATGAAAACTGAACAGCTGAGCTCATAACTTGAACATAGTTATTAAAATTAATGTGACAATCAAAACAAAAAATTGTATTCTATAAAAAAAAATATATATTTTCCCAATTTTGTTCCTTCATTTGTTTTGTTATCATGAGAAGAACATTTAAAATTGCAATACTGGTAACAAGCACAGGCCTGCTGTTACAGGGCCACCCATTCAGGACTTATTGAATTTGGTATACCATGCATTCTTCGTAGACCCAAGCCCGAAAATGTTCAGGACTTGTCCTGGGCCCTGTCGCAGAAAAAGTTGGTTGTAAAGTTGCAACTAATTGGGCAGGTCCAAGCTATTTGACTTGTGACGTACGGGACATTCACAGCTTTTAATTGATTATTACTCGGAGGAAGAAGCTATGATTTAGAATCTTTTTGGTGCTTTGGGAAGCTACTTGCAGTCCCTTCCTAAAATGCAAAAAAAAAAATTAAAATCGCTCATTAATATTTAATTATGCTAATTAATATGCAGCGTGACGTACGGGACCAGAGAAATGTTGACTTTTTTGGAAAATGATGTATCATGAAAATGCTCTGAATCTACATGGCTAATACTAACTAATTTGTAATATATGCATTCAGTAAACATTCAATTACACACTACCAAAAAATTAATTAATTCACAACTTTTTTTCCCACGATAATTAATGAAAGATAATAGGTATGCGCGTGACGTACGGGACATGTGACGTACGGGACATTTTTTCCTCACTAAAACTATGTCATTTTTCTATTTTAATTTCATTTTATTTTGCAATATATTTGTTCTTATTGTATAAATCTAATATATTCTGATGAAAAAAAAAAAAAATACTTCTACAAAAAGTTACGATACGACTTAAAAAAAAAAAAAAAATTAATTAAGCTAATTAATTCCTAATTAATAATTAACAAAAACTATTTTTTCTGGCACCAATATGTGTTGGTTACATTCTTCTGATGTAAATTACTTTTAAATTTGCCAAAAAAGAGATTAATATGAGTAAATTAAACAGAATCATCGAAAATGGGGCAACTTACATCAAATCCTATACATGGGACTGTTCAGAAGAATAAGTGATTATATTTTGTGCCTTTTTAGCACTTTCTTACAGTTTTTGAACCCGTTTGGAAGGTCTTGGTGTACTTAACCAGTGTACTACTGTCTCTCCTTCACCGAAACGCAATTTCCCTACTCAAATTGATTGTCTAGTATTTTAGATAATTAATTAAAGGTAATTTTAAGATATTTCAAATTTCCCCCTCAAGACATATTTTCATGAAAATATAGCTATATCACAAAGTACGAAATGGAACATGAATTTTTTTTTAGAGATGGCTCCTGGAGGTAAGACCTATCTATTCTGAACTTCTGGGGAGCATCTAAGCATGTATTATTTTGATGATTAGCGGTTACAACACAAACAAATAATTTTTACCTGCCTTGCCATTGCTTTAACACTGAAAATGTCCCGTACGTCACACTTTTGTCCCGTACGTCACATTTGTTAATTAGCTAATAAAATCAAAACGAAACATGTTTTTTTCATCAAACTTGGCTAGCTGGTCAGGAGTATGATAAATTAGAACTTCACAGAATATGAAAGAAAAAAATTAACTGTTTCATACTGAAATATTAAAAAATGTGCGCATTTTTGTGACGTACGGGACATAGCATTTTGGACACGCCCTAATTAGCATAATCAATTAATTTTGAAACTTAAAAATTTTGTCAACTATTGCTAGTAATTAGTTTTACTAGTTCCCATATATGAAAGTAATGCTCCATTGATTAAATAAATATTAGAAATAAAAATGTAATGTCCCGTACGTCACACTAATATTTGAAATATGCAAATAAGATGACCCCTTCTCGTTAAATATGCAGATTATGCAAATTTCCACACTAAAAATCTAAACTTCAGACTATTAGCTTTTAAATGATACCAAACTTGATATGCTAAAATGAAGATGAATTTTCATCATCAAGGGGGACATTAGCTTGGACCTGCCCAATTGCAAAAAATATATGAAATCACATTTTAATCAATCCAATTTGGGCATTTAGGCACATGGTCTGACTTGCAATTTATTGTAACTTTACAATCGCTTGTAATTCTTTTTGCAATGGGCCCTATAATGGTTAAAAATCAGCTGGCCACCAAATTTCATTGATGCTTAATTCAACTATCACAAACGGGAAATTAAATGTGACTGGCTATAGAAAAACCCGGCACTTTTCGGTAATTCATGTTTTGAAGAAATAGGCATATTAAGTTTACACAATGTGTGTAAAAGACCTATGATTGTACAATTGAAACAATCATATCTTTATTAATTATTGACCAATTAGTTAGAACAAAGCATCAAATGAAAGCTTGTGATGAGGCCTTTGTATTATGGTATACAAATCTACATTTTGATTTGTACAGACAAGTGCCAGGTTTTGCCATAGCCAGTCACAAATAATATACATTTGTATAACATAATTTGTTTATGTTTTTCTTTGTTTGAGGGCTTTTGAATGTCAAGAGCTCTTTCCTCATATAATGAAGTTTTAATATTTATGTATAGATATTAATCAACCTGGTAGGGTAATTTTATCATGTCCAAAGAACAGTAATGTTATAACTTTGTATTCTTAGTAAGATGGTGCTACTTCTACTTGTATTTATAAATTATTTAATCACTTTATATGATCAGAATAAAGATTATAGAAACATGAAATATACTTTGTCAAAAGCATCTTAATGTGTCTGTAATTAAAGGGCAATGCAACTCAAGAAAAGAGTTTATACTACTTTATACATTGCCCATTGTCTGAATACTTCTAGATGCGCATCTACTACAAGTATTAAGACAACGGTTTGAATAGGAGCTATTGAAGTGCATTAATGCATATCATTGACCGAGGTCCGTACAAACCTAATAATGGCGGCCACCAGTGTTCGCGTAAATAGTGGTAAAGCCGACAGAGTTTTCACATTTTTCTTCCAAAGCAGAAATCTAAGTCGGAGTAATGTTACATATAATAAACAGGAATATTACGATGTATAAAGTAGTATTAAAGGGCAATGAAACTATGGCTTTCGGCTATTATCGTTTAGAGGGTGAACAGACATTTTATTTGATACATAACTTGGCAATTTTGGCCTCCTGGATCCCATGAAATCCTTACGTGAACATACCCACATTTTACTAATTCTTACGGCGGCAAAAGGTGATGGGAGCGGCCATGTTCTTGTAATTGCCCGACATGCTTTGCAAACTATGACGAGTGCGCTACGGGCCGAACAAAACGCTTTTCACTGATTTACAGACTCGTCAAAGCATCTACAAGTATTCAGACAATAGTAACAATAGGTCCTTTTGAAATGCATTAGTGCATATCGCTGACCATAAGTCCGCACACACCTAATAATGGCGGCCTCCAGTGTTCGCATGAATAGTGGTAAGCACGATAGAGTTTACACATATTTCTCCCAAAGCAGAAATCTGAGTCGGAGTTATGTTATATATAATAAAAAGGCATATTACGATATATCAAGTAGGATAAACTCTATTCTTGAGTTGCATTGCCCTTTAACTCTTTTCTTGAGTTGCATTGCCCTTTAATGTTATTCATATAATATTGATCTAACGCGTCTAATATGATTGATAACCATCTCTAAGCGCTTTATGACCTAGTCCCACCTGCCCACTATAGTGTATCTCCTTCTGTTTCCTATACGACCAAAGTGTGGCGAACTGTCAGAATCTAGCAATTTTATTGGGAGTTCCATGACATTTTGTTTCACGCGAAATGGGAGCCAAATTAAAAATGTCCTACTAGTCTGTATTACGCATCATTCTGTTTCCTGCCACTATTCTGCTAGTATGGGGGTGTTTCACATATAGATCTCTAGTCGAAATTAGCACTAATTTGGACTTTAAAATTATACAAACTACAAAGCCAATAGTTTCTTAGTCAAATTGTTAAACAGGTATTATAAACGGGCCTACAATTCTGATTAAAAAAATAATTAACATTTCTTTTATCAAAGGGACTAGAAATTAATGATGTGAAATTATGTGAATATTTGCATTTGGGCTCTTGAATAATGATTAATTCCCAAGCTACAAATGATTTTCCATAATTCTTAAGTCCAACTTAGTGCTAACCCTAAAAAGGCCGGGGGGGGGGGGGGGGGGGCCCTAATGGCCCCCCCTCCGCGATTTTGTTTATTGCTCCAAAACGCGGTAAGATGACGCGCCGCTGCTTGGTGACTTTTTTCTTCTGGGTCTTGCGCATATTTTAAAACAAAAATTTTGAAAATCGGACCTACCGTTACGAAGTCACGTGACCTTTTGTCTATGCATGTCAGCCCAAAAATTGCTCAATTTCGTGATTTGTGTACAAAACATATGGAAATATCAGTTTTCGTAAAAGGAGGTATATCATTGGTTATTTGGTCTTGTTTACATTTTATATGTTTGTTTTGGGGTTCAAAATAGTTGAATTATAGTTAGAAATAAAAATTTAAAAAACAATAAAATACATAAGTAAAAAAAAAAAAGAAATACATAAGAAATTATAAAAACAATTGAAAACATAAGGAAGAACCTGGCTCTTCCAAATTTTGTTGTCGTATTATTATTCCAAATGCTCTAAAGAATATATGTAGTGAAAACCAGAGTTTAATTATGAAGAATATATGATTTATGGGTAAAAATATGAATTTGATGACCTTATTTGCATAAATTACCATAAATATGCAAATTAATGAATTTTTCAAAAAATTAAAATTACCATTGTATTCTATACACTGCACTTATCATGCGTGCAATTTTTCACGGCGATCGGCCACTCTGCGGCCGAGATCTTAGGGGGGGGGGGGGGGGCATAATGGCCCCCCCCCCCCCCCCCCCCCCCCCCCCCCCCAGCCTGCTGAAGACATCAAATAGCCCGGCCTTTTTAGGGTTAAGTTCGACTTGGCTTGTCTGTGAAACACCCAGTGGATATCAAACAGTAGAAGATACTCTATAGTGAAACTGGGCTATTACAATGAAACTATAACATTATAGTCATTAGATACACACACATATACATCATGCATGGATCGTACGATCCATGCATCATGTAAGCCATGGGTACCAATTAGAATTTCAACTGGAATTTCGTCCTGGGGTACTATCATAAGGGGAATATCCATGTAAATAAAGACATACATAAGGCGTGCCCTAATGCAGCAATTCATTTTGAATGTTAGGGGGCTACTTTTTCAATCTGATGGATATCACAACATGTTTCACATAATACCCTTTGGTAATTTTATTGGCTACCTACTGATTAAAGGGGGCTATTTTGAAAATTAGGGGACAAAATCGCCCTCAGCCCCCTAGATGCCCTCAGGCTCAGCCCCCTAAATTTACTACCCTGGTGTGCCCCCCTATTTAAAATCAGTGTGATACATTCTTATACCTCCTTGGTCTGCATCATGATTCGTCACTTAGTGACCATGCACGCCTATTCCGTCCTAAATGGGGGCTCATAATTTGTCATGTCTATTAGTTCTAAAATGATTTGTTTATATCTCTCCATTATAATCAAAAATAATAGTTCCAACATGAATCATCCAGGAAACCATGATATATTTGTTTATCCATGCAGTCACACTAATTGTATTTTAATACTCAAAGGCTCAATCAATTACAATTGAACATATAGCTTACATGACTATAAAATATACAAATAGACATCATCACCACCCACCCACGACTCCATCACACATACCAAAAATGATAAAGCAATTTTAATTTGATACGCCTAATTTGTGTAACCATGCCAGGTGTGTAATTTGGTGAGGATATACACGTTCTTGAAATGCTGCGAAAAGGGTTATTTTTTCACCTCTAGAACACCCCCCCCCCCCCCCCCCCCCCCCTCTCCAATATAGTTCAAACAGCCCAGCTTTTCTAGGGATAACAAGTAATGATTTTGCCGATTTGTTTATCCATTGTCATTTCCCCAAAACATATTTGTTGGGTGAGGGGGCACAGCAGAACGAAAACAAATTGTGGGGGCACTTTCCTCCTTGCCCCCCCCCCCCCCCCAATCCGTAGCTACGCCCCTACGAGGACTCGATCCGATTCTACCGGTGATTCCCCATGTAACGTTCGTAGTAGATCTTCGGCTAACTCGGGATTAGCTCAGCGAACGACAGAGCGCTTCCGAAATATCCGTCTGCCGCTTATTTACTGCTTGCATGCTGCTAGCTTTGGGCTTATGTGGAGCCATTTTGGCGAGGTCAACCCGCGAATCGGAAACTGTAATTTGTCCGACTTCAAGCTCAAAAAGAAAAGTGAATGATTAATTGCAAGGAAAGAAAGTCAACAGGATGCCTCATTAGAGAAAATTTGAAGTAATAGAGATCAACCTCCAGGATGCTCATTCGTTGAGTTAAGGTAAATTGACTGTTTTTCATTAATGGTAGTTTTGGGAGGCTAATAACGGGGCTTGTTAATTTCCTGTGCGTGATAAAAATCATACAAATGTCATTTTCAGTCAATCAGTGGATGTTATGTGTCGTGTGTGCCAGCGCCAGGCCAGTGGGCGCGGCAGTGTTGCTTAGACGTGCATGCATGCTGAGTGTGGTCAACTCAAAATCTAAACATATTCAAATCAACCAAAAAAATACTTTTTTTTTCACGAGGGCGATTTTGAAAATTTTGAGGGAAAAAAACGCCCTCGTGAAGGCCGGCGAGGGCTATTTTGGGGCTCACGGGGGCTCTTTTTTTTAAACATCATTTTCACTGCTCAAGCCAGGCCAGGCCCACATCTACAATTGTTCACTTAGGTGAACCATTTACACGCAATATATGCAAATGCGCTGGAGATAACAATACCAGCCATTCGTACACTGTTGCCGGTTCAACAGTTGACCGGCGTGTTTTAGGATGCATCGGTAAGGAAAACGGACGGGAAATAATCATTTTATTTCTACATTTTGCGGTCTTCAAAACAACAAAGTCGGTAATTATTATCAAAGTATATGAATTGTGGATCACATTAACGAAAGTTTTTTTGCATTTGCTGGTAAATTGAGGGAGAAATCAACCGACAAAAAAAATTGTTTCCGTTGGCTAGTGCAGCGGGCGGAAGAGGTTGATCTCCGCACAACCCTATTGTAATAAACCTATGTGTGGCCAGGCCCAGGACCAGGTCTAATTGATTATCATGATGTGATCTATCTGATTATGCCATGTTTGGTATGGTTTCGGGTCCTATTACCGGATACCATTTCTTTACGCCATGAAAACAATCAACATGAAGAACAGAGATATGAATAAAAACAAAAATAAGTGATCTATATATTCTCAAGATAAAGAATTGATAACTTATTTCGTAGAAAAAAGCGGCAAACTTACACAAATTGAACTTTTACGGCACCCTTTCAAGAAAGCAGAATTTTTTGTAGCGCACAAACCGGGTTGTATTAACCGGACGCACCAAACGTGAATGTTTTGCATGGGAATGTCATTGACATGCGCGCTGCCACTGGTGCGCGGAAAAACGCGCGTATAACGCCTCAGGGCGCTTATTTTCTTCGGGAAATGGTGGAAAATGTTTGCTAAACATCCATTTATTATCCTCCGTTAATGCCGACTTTCAAATTCAACTTTCGAAATTTGAACGTTTTTCCTATTGGAATTTGCATGTACGGTAATACAACCCGTTCGGTATTGCAACCCCTTGCTACACGTTTCTGGCGCTTTCCGATCATGCAAAAAGATGTACCGTAGCTACACCAGTAACGGATCACTTTTTTTTTGGATACAATTTCTTGCTAAGAAAAAAAAAAATTTGTTATAGACTATCATACATCGTTGGAAAGCTAAAATAGTGCAGATTACGAATATTGTAAATTCAAACTCATTCCATCACTAATAAGCAAATCACTGCGCGTTTCACGAAGCCCTTACGCTGCACCAGTAACTAACGGATCACCACTTCACCAGTAACGGATCACCTGGCTTTATTTTTAAAATAATTGACCAATTACCTTAATTTTTTCATCAAAGTGTTTGCAAATTAGCAATTAATATCCAGGAAAAATTTAACTTTTTAAACGTGCTTCCTTATTTAGTTATGAAGAGTTGAATTCTGCCACACATGATCATTATGAAATTTTAGCAAAAATCACACAAAAACCCGAATTCACCAAAATATACAAGTAATTTTCGATTTTTAAGTTAGAAATATCACAGATTCTAGTGAAATACATTGTTACAGCAAAACAAAATTCTGATCTTTTGTTTTGTTTTTATAAGGATTTGAAAATGGGTGATCTGTTACTGGTGTAGATAATTTCTGCTGTAATTATACATTAAAATTTGCCTTTTTTTACTATAAGCCTGCACTCAAACACCCAGAAAATGCTGTGGGGTGTATACTAGAACATCTTCCTGTGTAAATAATATATGAATTCTAGATCCGTCGGCATATTTTTGTTTTTTAAACATCTTCTTAAAAAAAAATATTTAAAAAAATTCTTGAAAATCTTAAATCTGTACATTTTGTCACTAGATGACACTATTTTGAAGGCTAATTTCTCACTTTTGCGCAATGATCATGGAACTGAGGTTTATCACTTTTAAAAAGGAGATGATAAAGTTGATATTAGATGCACATTTCTCTTCCAGTTATGAAAATTTAAACAATTAGATAGTCATAAACGTGTTTATGCATCAATTTGGGTAGGTGATCCGTTACTGGTGTAGTAACGTTTTTTTTTTTTTTTTTTTTTTTCCGCCCCCATGCCGTGGCTCACGGGGGCGATTTTAAAGGTATCGGGGGCGAATCGCCCTTTGCCCCCGTGTATTTTTTTGGTTGATTCAAATCATGGCCTGGGGACTCGAGTTGTTGTTGCAATTTAGTTCTTTTTGGCGATTAGTGATTGACTATCGCCAATAGTGCTCTTTCCTTTAATCTAGTCTAGTCTAGTCGATCTAGTTATTCTAGATGCATGTAGATCGACAAATCTAGCACTTTCATTTTTCAAACTCAAACTCAAAAGTCAAAGCACATTTGACATGATTGACAGTCACAATGAGTGAATGAATGCCCAATGAATGGCAATGCCAATGGCCTCTTTCATTTTGTGATACATCATTATCAATTATGTGGATGCGATCGATATATTATGATACTTCCCACCTACTCATTCACAAATATGTGAGTATACTTGCCGCTAACTAGAGGAAAATGATGATTTGTAGCTCATTTCCCATGTAAAACCTGTGATTTCGGCACCAGAATTTCGCACAGTGAACTTCATTTGCTTATCTATTTTCCTTTGTGGTTAAGCGCAATAAGACTCATCGCGCAAGCAAAAACTATCTTCTGCGCGCTCATACTAGTCAAGTGTGTACAAATGAATGGGAAATTTTTTTGCACAGGGGAATAAATGACATCGTTTCAGAATTGGCTCAGATTTGGCAGATTTGCCACGTTTATACAAATGTTTTGTGGATAGATTAAATCTTCAGGATTTTAAGAACACTTCGATGGCACTTTCATTGGAAAAAGTTTATTATTTTTCAAAGAAAACAAGACTTTTTAAAAAGGGGGGCCATATTATGGCACCCTCTTTCAATGTGATTTTTTGCGCCGTGAAATGCAAATCGCCATTACCGGACAATTACGATCGCAGTCGGCAGATAAGGTATGGCATTATTTTCATCGAACATTTGAAGTTCAATCTTTACGAGTTTTTCAGATATCGGTTGTTAAAAATTAGGGGGGCCATATTCGGACACCGCATCATACCGCACATATGGTCTGACATCATGGTATGACCATTTACAAGCCTCACATGCAATATCATTATAGCAAGCGCTGTATACAAAATGCATGGGGTGCCACTTTATTTCAATTGGCACTTGTGCATATTGTATGCAATGCACAGCACACAGTACAGTATTGTAATGTCTGTATGTGTGTTGTACCGCGACTTCAATGTCAAACAGGTTTTGAACGAAAGATGATCGCGCTTTGGTCTCCATTCAACTTCAAGTTGCCCGATTCCAATTAAAAGGCAGATCTGATCCGTTAGTGTTTTTTCCATACCACTAAACCACTATGTCTATGCATGGATCGTACTAGCGGAAGGATCGTCAACTCTATAATACCCTGCCCCAGGCAAACCCAAGTCGTAAAACTCACTGCGAGCTCGACCACGCTTCAAACGATACGCCGCCAAGCGAAACATACAGAGACTTGAGTAACACGATATCCCCGCTCGTAAAACGTAGGCCGTCAGCTTCTTTTCATCTTCCATCCGTGAAGCCGCCAAAAAGCGTTCTAGCGCATGATAAGAATAAAGTGATGTAAAAATGAATATGACATTAACCACGTCTGGCTTAAATATCTCGTCGTACAAACTGTATGGAGCAATGTCAACATAACACACGGGTAGCTGACAACGGTACCTACGTGCACGTGTAAAAATGGTCCGCATTGGATAATACATTGCAAAGTTAGCTTTGTGCGAATCGAGGAATCTATCAATTGACATGCCTGCCTTTCCAATTATTTTGCCTAACCTTCCGGTTTTCGCCGGAAAAACATATATATACGGATCAAAAGAGTACAATATTACCTTTATTTTGATAGTAGTCTGAATCGTGCGTTCTGATGCGTTCTCTTCAAATTTTAACTTCACTTTGGTGTTTTAGTCATACTTTTTGACCGAAAGTTACGATTCACCGGACACGCAAACTTCATTTCTACAGCCCCACCGTGGTGTTTAGTATTTCTTATTCAGTATTTTCCGCACCTTTTCATATTGCATTTGCATTTATAACAATAACATGAGCGAAAAGTAAAATAAAGATAATATAACAATTGGTAGATAGATAGATAGATAGATAGATAGATAGATATATGATAGATCGATCGATATATAATTATATAGATAGATAGATAGATAGATAGATGATAGATCGATCGATATATAATTATATAGAGAGATAGATAGATAGATATATAGATAGATAGATAGATAGATAGATGATAGATCGATCGATATATAATTATATAGATAGAGAGATAGATAGATAGATAGATAGATAGATAAATAGATTGATAGATAGATAGAGCGAAATATAAGGTGAATGATATAATGAAATAAGAACCAAACCAGGCAAGGATAGTCGCAAAATTGCATGTTTGTCCATGGTTTGTCATTTCAATCTTGGACAATTTTGCCATGATTACAATCCCACAATGCAATTCCCGCGACTATCGTCTGCTACTGCACATGCGTATTGCAAGCTGACCGATGTCAGAAGAGAATTGATTTACGAGCGGTAGTTTCGCCGTCGATCTGGACTCCCCACTGCGAAGCACTCGCGGGGTATCGGATAGTCCCTTTGTTCTTTATAGAGTTAACGATCCTTCTGCTAGTACGATCCATGGTCTATGTCTCTAAAGCTCTATTTTCTTTCTATTACAGATTGGTTGCCAGTCGTACGACAACAATAAATCTAAATGGAGCCAGGTGGTTATCGCGATTCGTGTGGCCAGTCGGCTTTCTACGGGCCGGACGACCCAGGAGACGAGCTCGAGAACCGACAGCATCAGACTATTCATCAACAGCAGCAACAACAACAACAACAGCTTCAGCAGCAACATCTTGCCCCCTACCCCCATCAGCTGGCCTACCACCCATCTCTTCTCGTGGCAGCTACAACTCATCCGCAACCGGAATACGGCTCGGTGGAACTCCCGGAGTCTCTACGAGGAAGGGATGCCTACTTGCCTGTACACAGACATGGCACCCCAGCCCCTGGCCCATCAATACTGCGTTCGTTATTTGGAGGTCAGTTTTCAAGGCTCTCCCTTTTATTTTGTTAACCCACTCCCTTCAAGATTGTGAAATCCCCATCTAGAGTTTGTACATAGCCCACTAGGCAAGGTGTTAACCCACTTCCTTCAAGATTGTGATATCCCGATCTAGATCTATAGTCTATAAAGTTTGTAGATAGCCCACCAGGTTCCTGAAGGCTGGGGGATTGAAGGGAACTAACACCTGAAAGTTATATTTGTATCTAGATGAAGAGTTACCCCAAAATAGTATTTTTTATCTAGATGAAGAGTTGTGTTACCCTAATATAGTTTGAGTAATCCATACTATTATCATTATTATTATTATTATTATGATTATTATTTCTAGGTCCAGGACATATTCACCCGAGCCCAATGTGCTGGTCCAGTCGAGCTGTCATACAAGTTTGTACATAGCCCAACAGGTTCCTGAAGGCTGGGGGATTAAAGGGAACTAACAGACAGTAACACCCCAAAATAACTACCCTAATAGTTTTAGTAATTAATCCATCAAGTAGCCACCATTACTATTATTTTCATTGTTATTATTATTATTATTATTATTATTATTATTATTGTTATTGTTATTGTTATTGTTATTGTTATTATTATTGTTATTGTTGTTGTTATTAGTATCATTATTATGATTATTATTTCTAGGTCCAGGACATACCCACCCAAACCCCAATGTGCTGGTCCAGTCCAGCTGTTGTCCAGGGCCAAGCTTCCCTCTAGAGCAACAAGACCCAGAACCAGAACCTGCCACTCCCCACATTCAGCCTTTGAGACAAACAGCGAGCTTATCAACTAGTTCCACCACACCACTGCATGGTTCCACGACCAGCTCAGTTTTGACTTCAGTTGCGACAACAGCTATAATACCCGGTGAGTAAGAAATCAAGAATTTGGGAAAGTGAAAGGGCAATGGGGCTTAGGGACACATTCCTCCCAAAAAGCCTGGGAATCAAACAGCAAACTTGACCACAACAACAAATGTAATTGTCCGATTCTGATTAAAATTTTCACTGAATATATTATTACTCTCATCTGTTCGGCAGCAACTAATTAGGGGTTGGAATCCCTCATTAACTTCAGTTGCAAAGCTGGCACCAAAGGTTTTAATATCTGCTGAATAAGAACAAAAGAATGGGAGAAAGAAGAAGATATCTCAAGCACAAATGCCTGCAAAAGGCCAATGAATTTCACCTGTCTTGACATGGATATTGGCAGCCAAATAGGAATTCAATTAAGTGTATTGACTACTCCGTGGTGCAGTCTTTTGTTTACGATATAGGCACTCAAGGTGTTAAACAGCTATTTTGACCACTTCCTCTACAACAGCAACTCTGTCAAACAGCAGTTACTATAAGTTATGCTTTTTATCCTAGGTGCAGCATCGGACACAATATCAAGCCCAATAGAAGTCGCCGCGGGAGCAGTAACTCAATCAGGACAAAAAGGAAGCAGAGACTCTGCCCCTAGTCCTACCCCTACCAAACAAATGTCCACTCCAGTGTCAACGCTCATATCGAATAAGCAAGACAGCCCGAATGCCAGCCCTAGCAAACAGGCACCAACACCGGTGCAAAGGCCCGTATTGACGGAGCGTCAGTTACCCGCCTTCACCCGACCCAAGCGGTTGACGGTTCCCCTCAAACCTGTCCGAGCCCCCCTGCCCTGCCAAGAACTGCCCCCGTACCTGGAGTATAAATACGCCCCCGGTGATGAGGAGAACATATCGGGAGTGGTTGCTATGGAGGAGGTGGAGAAGGGGGCGGAGTTTGGTCCCTACGAGGGGACCCTGCTTGATGAGGAGCAGGGGGCATGGCTGCCTACAACTTGGGAGGTTGGTGTGCTTTGTTTTTGACATTTGGAAAATATAAAGACTTTCACAAGATAATGATCCAGAATATGTTGAGAAATTGTAGTAATTTGACCGAAAAACAATCCAGATTATTAGAGGTAGAAATTGTAGTTCAAATGTCAGACAGACAATCCAGATTATTAGATTGACTTAATGGGTGGTTTTACAGCAAAATCTAATGGTCTTGTTAAGAATTCAGTCCATGTTTTGAAGCTTTGCCTGATCGCCTTGTCTTAATTATTTTGATCTGAGGCGAAACAAATAACCGTTTATTATTATTTATTATTTATTATTAACATGAAACAGTATTGAATATTGCAACATGACGTGTAATCAAGATAAAGAGTTTAATGTTGAGGCATTCCAGATTATGTCTCGTGACCTTCTAAAGATAGTTATGTATTTATTTCATCCATGTTTCATAGCTGTGCCTTTTGTTCTTGTTATCATTTCATACATGTTTTTTACAGCTGTGTCTAAGGGGCAAAATATTCTTCTACATGATCGACGGGAGGAGAAAAGACGAGGAGAGCTGGATGTCACACATGGCGTGCGCTCGAATCAAGGATGAGCAAAATGTGGAGGCGTTTCAATTTAACAGGGAAGTCTACGTGAGGACCCCAAAGATAACAAAATCTGATGATTTCATTTAGATGTATTATTTTTGTCCATGTTTCATTGCAGTTCAGATTTGTTTATTTACAGCTGTGTCTGAGGGGCAAGATATTCTTCTACATCGACGGGAGGAGAAAAGAGGAGCAGAACTGGATGTCTCACATGGCGTGTGCACGTAGCAAGGATGAACAGAACGTGGAGGCGTTTCAGTATTATGGCGAAATCTACTTCAGGACCACGAGGGTGCTCAAACCAGGAAGTGAGCTCAAAGTGTACTACAGCGAGGAGTATGCAAGACGTGTTGGTACCAAGATGAAGCTCGATGATCTGAAAATCAGCGATGGTAAGCAAGGTTAACATTTTGCCACAGATACATACGATGTTGCATGAAAATGAAATTTCACCAAACCAAAACCAAGTTTCTTATAATATCGAAATAGTCTGAACTGAACTTTGTTACAAAAATGCTCAAAGATGAATACGGTGAAGATTTGGTTTGATTTTATTGCATTTTTTCATATAAAGTACATCAATATAAAACAATATATAATTTAAACAAAACATTACATATATAAATATGGACACACACATTGTTTTTACATAAACATATGTTTGCATAATATAGATTATAAAATCAAATTTCCTTTGCTCTAGATCTAGATAATCTCCATTGCGATATCTGCCAGAGGTAGTACCAGTCATCCAAGCTCATGTTCAGACATGTCTGGGTACGATCTAACCGGTTCTCGGTGATTCAAATATTCAATTGAACAATTCTGTCTCCTAGTTTACACAATCAATGTAAGATATATTGTAAAATCTATTTGTTACCCCATTGCAGACTCTGGTGACGTCCAGTGCGATGTCTGCCAGAGGCAGTACCAGACGTCCAAGCTCATGTCCAGACACGTCCGGTTAGAACATGATCTGACCAGTTTGCAGGAGATGTTACCGGTCATCTCATGGAAGGCGAGAAGCCACAAGACTCAGGGAAGAGTGAGGGGTTCAAGGGTCACGGAGGGAAAAGACGGTCAAATGAATCTAGAGAGAGACAATAAAAGTCAGAATGTTCTGGAAAAGCGTGAAAGTCACAGGGATTCTGAAAATTATGATGATTATATCGTTGATCAGGAGAAAGGGAGAACAGCTGTGGTAAAAGTAAAACGTCTTAGGGTCCAAGAGGAAGGCGTATTACCAGAGGAGCTGGAGAAAGTTGTTGTAGAGAGGACAAGCTTGGTGAACAATCTTACGAAGGCGACCACAAGGAAGGGGCAAGGCTCATCCAGACATCTTGTTTATAAATCAGAGGTGTTCAATTGCACAGAATGTGGCAAATCCTTCCCCACAGAGGGGAGACTGCAAGCGCACGAGCTTTTCCATGATTACAGCGAGAAGCACGCTTGTCCAATCTGCGGGGAGAAACAGCGGAATGCCGTCATGTTGGTCAAGCACTTGTCCCATCATGACGAGAGGCGACACAAGTGTAGCATCTGCGAGAAGTCCTACAAGGCCCGCTATGCGCTTTATCGTCATGAACGAAACGCACATGGTGCCCGCATGCACACTAAGAATAGTGCAAGTAAGATGGAAGAGAAAAGGGAAGCTGGCAGCATCCTGAAACCAGAGAGGGAAGTCAAGGACAAAACGAGAAGGCATTACAGGATCGTGAGTCGAATACCGCTAGAACCTTATGGAGACGAGCAGACGCCTACAGCGGGGACTGTGAACGCAAATGCAAAGGATACTTCTGGCAGCAGTTCAAGGGATAAGGGGAAAGAGCAGCATGACATGCTAGGGAGGGCGCCCGATTACTATGCCAAGGCCAGGCCCTTCAAGTGCCGGCACTGTGCCAAGATGTACAGCACCCGCAGGAGACTGTTTGAACATGAAAAGGAGATACACGAGGGGAATTGTCAGTTTAAGTGCACCAGCTGTCCGCGAACCTTTGTAAACAGACAGCGTTACGCGGAGCACCTCAAAGCGCACAACCATTTGTACCACTGCGCGCAATGCCCACGGACCTTTGCTTCGGAAAGTGCCCTCAAGAACCACCAAGGTGAGCACACGGGGGAGAAACCTTGCAAGTGTGACATTTGTGGCAAGGGGTTTCGTACGCCGAAGAATCTCTCCTCCCATAGGCGGCGCCAGCACACGGAACGCCCCAAGCGCTTCCAGTGCTCAATTTGCCCGAAGGCCTTCACGGAAAATAACGGCCTTGTTAGGCACGAGCGGCGACACAAAGGTATTCGTCCCTTCGTATGCCTGACGTGCGGGAAAGGGTTCACCGCCAAGAGCGTACTTGTGAGTCATATTGAATGCTTGCACTCGGAGAAGAGACCTTTCTCTTGTAAATTCTGTGGGAAAAGTTTTGCGCTGAATCAGAATTACACGTATCATATGTTAAAGCATAAAGTTGATGGCAATGATGTTATCTGGGAAAATAGCGCTGAGCCCAATGATGCTCAAGTGATAGAACCTCAACAATAATAGTTTTTAAATAGCAGGACTAACAACCTTTCAGCCTCTTCATAAATGAGCATTAATGAGTATGTTTTCATCACATGTTCAAACATCACCATAGTCCAACCGGTGCTCCTCAGCAATAATTTCAGTGTTTAATTTGTGTGTTGTAAGAGAAGTAACAATATATACATACTTTGCCAGTATTAGTTCTGCACATCTGAATTGGTAAGGTTTGTAGCATTCGTCTAAATTACAAATGAAATTCACAGAGATCTTTTAAAAATGTCAGATTCTATCAAGCAAGAACAAATTAAATCAGTGAAAAAGGGTACACAGGAGCTTGGAGCAATTTAGCCCCTGAAATGCCAAAAAGAGCCCCCGCAAATCATTAAAGAGCCCCTGTATATTTGCATGGAGTTCAATGCTAAGAAGTTTTTAGTGCTCCTTTCCGTACCTGAAAGCGTGAAAAGAAACCGGGAAAATAACATTTTTAATTCTCTCCCATATTGAAATCTGACATTTTTAAATTCCTGATGATGCCAAAATATTTGTTATTGAACTTTATTAACTTCAACATTGTTGCCATAAACACATTGGCCCAAACTCTCATCAGTGGCTCAACTTTAGTCAGGCCTAAAAAGACAAAAACTACCGGTAACCAGTTAAACCACTTTGCACCTGCAGACCCATTGATTGTCGCCACAAGAGATGTTCTAATTGTTTCCTTTCATTATCCAGTCAATTCCTCTAGTTCTGCTTATGAATTAGGACAAAGGGCTGCTTGCCGTTTCAGTAATAGTAAAACTGGTCACCAGTAATACAATGTCCTGGATGATCCAGGACGCAATTTGGCTGATGACCGACTATACTATGACTTGAATTTCAAGCAGCCCATTGTCCTGATGCCTATAAGCAGAACTCAAGGGATTGACTGGATAATGAAAGGAAACAATTAGAATATCTCCAGTGGCGACTAGCAACAATCAATGGGTCCACAGGTGCAAAGCAGTTTAACTGGTTACTGGTAGTCTGTCTTTTTAGGCTGTTTTAAAGTTGAGCCACTGATGAGAATTCGGGCCATTGAGTGTGCATTCCCAGTGTTAAACATTGTGTTGTTTCTTTATATTTAAAAATATAACAAACTTCTTACTTGCCATTTTTTAGCAGATTTCTCAAAAGAGTGCATAACTCATATTATATAAGTTAGTAAATAACAATAATCTTAATACATGTTTTATTTGGTGCTATTCATTTATACAGCCTTAGTGTATTGTAGAACATTTTGTAGCTTTTGTAGTTCCGTAAACCAGGCTGACCTTGCTTGAACAAACTTCTTATAATTTAAAATATATTCTTATAGGTTAATGTCACCCTGGCGGCCAAAGTCGACTTGGTTTACAGTACACAATCAGTTCTTCACTAATTCTTTAGTAAAATGTAGTTACTAGGCCTATGTGTAACTTACAATAGTTTGTTAGTGGATATAGTAAATATTGTAACAAGCTTGTTTCCCAGGGGTCCCTTCTTCATTTACCGAGCGGCCTTTATTGGTTCATGAGGCCCCTAACACAAGCATCAGCCACCAGGTTCTCACAGACAGTGAAGCATCACTCATTCACGCAACTCTAATAATAACGAAACATTTAGAGATTATCATGTCAGGTGTACTTGCCTTTATTTCATCAATCTACACACGGTCATTCATGCCGTCTTCCACCTATCTGTCTCCTTTCTGTCCTTCATTTCTATCCCCAAACCCACGTCCTACTCTCCTTACGTCCAAATCCCAACTACCCCCGCTCCGATCCATCCAGCGAAAAAAATACACCGGTGCGGCGGGCAAATTCACCCGTGAATTTAAAAAAAAATCTTTTGATTTGGGGGATTTTTTATTTTATTTTCTGTTTGGATCGTGATCAAATGCTTATCAGATGATCACTTACAGCATTAGAGCTTAATAATAGCCTCTGAAATTCGAAAAAGAGCCCGGAAATTAATAGCCCCCGAGAAGGAAATTGAATCGCCTTTATTCGTAGTCCATTTTAATATTGATTAGGTGAATGATTCAGTTTGTTTCACGCGAAAGAGGATTACATGTAAGTTCAACAAAAATCATTGGTCGATTTCTGAAACAACTGGTTTCTTTCTCTTCTTCTCCGCACTCCGGTTAGGCAAAGGCCACTTTGACGGGCTCCTACTGAATCGTCTATGGCAATGATCAGACCCGCTCTGACTTGCCAGGTGTCTTCCTCGAGACTGACTCCGTCCCCGGGTCTGGACATGCTCGGTGGGATGTCTGTCTCTATAGTGTGCCATGAGATTGTCTTTCCTGTTGTACGCCCTCCCGCAATGACGGCAAGCAAAGCGTTGATCACTTCGGTGTTCGACATCAATGTGCTGATTCAAGCTCCTTTAGTGTGCAAAGTACTTCCGACATGTGAAGCACTTGAAAGGCCTGTGCTGGCGTGAGGACATGGCTCTGTCCTTTTTTAGGCTTAGACTGCTCCTCCAGCTCCATCTTCAGCTCATGCTGTACAACGGGGTCCCCACCTTCTTTCTTCCATGCAGCATAGGCCCGCTCCATTGTTTCCCTTTTCGACAGTTCTTCTTGATTGCCCAATCTGCGCATTTCTTTGGACATGAAAATGTCAAAGGTCCTTGTCTTCTTCAATCTAGAACCCACCGCAAACTTCCTGATAGCAGAGTCATTTCCTTTCTCTGACGATTGTGGATGAAGTTCTTTACTTTGTAGAATTTGTAGAGGTATGTTAAATAATGAATTAAGAACATACAAAAGCACAAAGTCATATTCTACTTACAAAACGGTGGCAGCTTTATGTTCACCGCCGACATGGACGATGAGGTCGAACGTGCGACGTTGGCATCCTGCATCACGTCGGGGTCACCAATGTAGAATTTGTAGAGGTATGTTATATAATGAGTTAAGAACATACAAAAGCACAAAGTCGTATTCTACTTACAATTCATAAATGGTCACGGCGCTGGCTGGATGTTTCAGATCGGCGCTGTTAGTGTTAGGTCCAGGCACATACATTATATAGTTTGTGTCAAGAATGATAATTCACACAGTTCCACGAATAGTCAAGGTGGTATGTTACCACAAAGTTTATCAAAAGTTATATATTCGCGTGAGCGACGGTAAAAAACATATATATATATATATATATATATCCAGGTTGCACGCAACTTATATACAACAAAATACTTATTCCCTGAATATGAGCGGAAAGGTGGTTTCCGGACTCGTGTTGCGAAAACAAGGGTTTGTTTATAATGATGATAATACCACATGTTGTTCACTTGTTGCGACTCTGAAATGAGCCGCTACAACTTGTTTTGAACTTGCCATTTCAGTATTACAATGTCCTTGATGATCCAGGACGCAATTTGGCTGATGACCAACTATACTATGACTTGAATTTCAAGCAGCCCATTGTCCTGATGCCTATAAGCAGAACGCAAGGGATTGACTGGATAATGAAAGGAAACAATTAGAATATCTCTGGTGGCGACTAGCAATAATCAATGGGTCCACAGATGCAAAGCAGTTTAACTGGTTACTGGTAGTCTATGTCTTTTTAGGTTGTTCTAAATTTGAGCCACTGATGAGAATTCGGGCCATTGAGTGTGCATTCCCTGTGTTAAACATTTTTTTTTTTTTTTTAATATTAAAAAATATAACAAACTTCTTACTTGCCAGAGTGTGTAACTCATAAACATCAAAGCCAAATATACATAATTATGTGTAAAGTTTGTAAATAACAATAATCTTGTTACATGTATTATATTTTGGTGCTATTCATTTATACAGCCTTAGTGTATTGTAGAACATTTTGTAGCTTTTGTAGTTCCGTGACTCAGGCCAGTTTTTAATCCTCCCTTGCTTCATAATTTAAAATATATTCTTATAGGTTAATGACACCCTGGCGGCCTAAGTCGCCCCGGTTTACAGTACACAATCAATCAGTTCTTTACTAATTCTTTAGTAAAATTTAGTTACTAGGCCTATGTGTAGTTTACAAAAGTTTGTTAGTACATCTGTACATGTAGTAAAACTAGTAAATATTAATTGTAAAGTAATTATTTGGTGCTATTCATTCATTGTACATGTTATGTATTCATTTGTTTCGTGTAACATACAAACTAAGTATTTCATGTTTAGTATGTAGCTTTGTCTAACAAATGAAATGTTGGTCTTTATTGGTTTTTGCATATGGTTTGAGAAAAAGAAGGGCACTATTAAAGCATGAACAACGTTACTTCTTGAACTTCAGAGATAATCATTTGAACAATTTGAAAGCCATGTTGAAGTCAATCTAGCTGAATCTCTTAGACTTAACACCCTTCTTATTCTCACCAGGAACCGAGCATGGTGGCTTAGCGGTTAGAGTGTCCGCCTCATGCACGAGAGGTCCCGGGTTCGAACCCGGACTGGGTCATACCAAAGACTTTAAAAATGGTACCTTCTGCCTTCTAGCCAGGCACTCAGCTTTTATAGAATGGAGAAGGGAAAGTTAATCACACGAGTTACCAGAGGACTGGCCCCCTTCTGTAGCTTTCGCTACATTTAGTAGACATGTGGCCTAGGGCTAATGAATCGGAGTTAGGCGCCGCCTTATGTGCCAGCATTGGCACGGGAAGGACTTTAACTTTAACTAACTATTCTCACCAGATGATGATGATGATATGAACTCGTCATATTGCCTGTGTGAAAAATATAAAATGAAAAATACAATTTTTGCTTGCCACTTTCTACTTAAGTTAATACCAATCAAATGATCAAATACAATTATGTACAGTGTACATACAAATATATATCTTTTTCTAATTTTGATTTCATACCTTTGTGGTTTGTGGATGTATGTGTGTGTGTGTGTGTGTCTGTAAGCACCCCCAACCGAGGACATACCCTAACCCTAACCCTATCCAACCACGGACACATTTCCAACCGTGGACCGTCCTCGTTTACTTAACTAGTGCAAAGGATTGCTAATTCATATGCCATTCATATGCGCGCGCATCAAAAATCCGGAAAAATTAACGTGCACCCCGTATGTCCACGGTTGGACGCAGAAAGTCAAACACATACACAATAGTCCTCGGTTGGACGCAGAATATCAATGTGACACATATTAGTGTGTCCACGTTTGCATAGTACAAGGATTTAGGTCCTCGATTGACATGGCTTACAGGTATGTGTGTGTGTGTGTGTGTGCATGTGCGTGTGCGTGTGCGTGTGCGTGTGCGTGTGCGTGTGCGTGTGGGTGTGTGTGTGTGTGTGTGTGTGTGTGCGTGTGTGTGTTTCCATGAGTAGGCTTACATGTGTTGTATTTTTTTTAAAATAGTACAGTGGAACCTCGTTATAAAGAGCTCTAAATGTTATAACAGAACCCTTTTATAATGAGGTAATTGCGTACCCTAATTACAATAAAACAAGGTACATGATATAACTAGAAAATGTTCATAGTCTTGAAGTTCCACGTTATAACACGGTTCCATTGTACATGTGTAAAAACTGATAAATGGTTTATTGAAAACTTGTATTTTTGTGATCTGATATGTAAAAATGACATGGTAAAGGAATGTCGTATGAATAAGTAATAAGCGAAAAATGCAGTTGTATTTATTTACTGCACTTACTATGTACAGTTATGTTTATCCACTGGAGAATTTCAAATCCGAACATTTCAATCATAAATATCTTTATAACCAAAGAGAAATTCGGAAGACAGAAACCTATTCCATGTTACTATTGGTAATGCGTATGAGGTTTGTGGGAACTGGGAACCGCTAGAGTTCTATATGGATTTTAGCAATGTTAGCTCAAGGCCTACTATAGTAGGTTAGCTCAAGGCCTACTATAGTATGCCTTGAGCTAACATTGATCCCTTTTATAAAATGTAATTCATTATGTCACTTCCTAGATCTTCAGAAAACAAAGAGTTTTAACCCTGAATTCTGTACTAGTGGCTCAATAATTGAACAATCGTGCATGATGAGATACCAAGATTGCAAAATTGTGTTTGTGTGTGTTTTCATATGGGGATCACATCTACTAAAGTAAATGGTCCAATCAGTTGGTGGGGATGGAGTTTTTCTTGGGCGGCTAAGGGGGGGGGGGGGGGGGGGTAACTGAGGAGACGTGAGGAAGTAGCATGACTTAGTTCCTTTGTATATTTTGTTATAACCTCCATTATGTTTATTCTATGGAGTCCGTGAATTGAATATACATTTGATTTGTAATTGTTTATATAAGGTAATTATTTCTACTTTATCTTTCATTAAAACTGTAATTGTTCTATTCTCTGTTTCATAGTAATCTAAAAAAAAAAAAAAAATCCCTTAAAAAAAAAAAGTGTTTGTGTGTGTGTGCGTGCGTGTGTATGTGTGTGTGGACGAGCAAATAGCACACAAGCAAATAGCACACGAGCAAATGGCACACAAGCAAACAAGTAAATCTCATTCTGCATATTTTCAATGTTACCTTTCTTTTCTAAAATAATCCTGTACCATGCAGAATGTTTTAAACATATTTGACATATCTTCTATACCAATCAACAATTATATGGATGGTGGTATAGCAGGATAATGCAATAATGCAATGTCTTTTGATTGTCCACATGCCTCCCTAATCATGGAGGAGGTGATCAGAAATGCTATTAATAGTTAGGCTGCTAAGGGCCTGGAATCATAACAATTGTGCACAAAATGAAAGAAGTGTGAATTTTTCACAGATAGATCATATTATAATAACGTTTAATTTCCCCCGTGGAAGTTTGCTAATTATGACCATAAGGGGCGGGACAGGGTCTTGAAAGAAAGGGGGTGCAAAGTGCGTTATTACACCATTGTACGGGTATCTTACATGACTTGATTCTTTCCTTAATATGTTAATGGGTTAAAAGTGACCTGAAAATCATATTGTCCATTATTATAATATATATGATTATCTTATGGGGTAAATGAAAAGGATTGGGACCCCCCCCCCCCCCCCCCCCCACACTTTTCACATGTGTCTAAAGTTTACTTATCGTTCTTTAGTCCAACATTTTTTTATTGATTCATATTCTAGAAGGGTTAAGAATATATTTTAGCTTTGTTGCTACCATGGCAACATTGGGCAACTATTTTTAAAGCATTATAAACTAAATTAGCTAATTTGCATATTTGTGAAATAGTGTCAGGGGTCATTTTTTTGCTAGGTATTGTACAACATGGATAACAACAAGTATTCTACGGCATTTTGGGGCAAGGATTCCATTTCTGGTGCTCGTTTGTAAGTGCCATATGGGCAACACCCTGAAATCCAAGATGGCTGCCCCTAATTTGCATATTTATGAATATTAATGATTTTCAGTGGCTACAGCCTCTTATAAATCATAATTACAGACGATTTTCCTCAATTATGCTCTAAATGCGTGTTAAAGATAATTTAGCTTGGTTGCCGCATCGGCAACCTCTAGCAATGCATACAATTAGCAAAATTAAGTTTACCTAATTTGCATATTCCCCCAAATCGAGTATATTGGGAACCCAGGAAGTAAAAATGACAAGGAATACCACTTTTCCAAGGTTTAAGGGGGCAACAAATCCATCCATGATACTTAGTTAGACGTATCACCTTGGATTTGAGATGGTTGCCATGGTTAAACAGGGAAGTAATTATCAAAAATGGATCTGTTGCCCCCTAAAACCTTGGAAAAGTGGTATATCTTGTCATTTTTACTGTCCGGGTTCCCAATATACTCGATTTGGGGAAATATACAAATTATATAAAATACCTAATTATGCAAATATTATGCATTGCTAGAGGTTGCCTTTATGGCAACTAATCTTTGATATCTTAAATACATACTTAGAACATAACTTACAAATAATAATCTTGAATCATTGCTTATAAGGGGCTGTAGCCACTGAAAATCAATAATATTCATAAATATGCAAATTAGAGGCAGCCATCTTGGATTTGGGGATGTTTCCCACATGGCACTTACAAACGAGCACCAGAAATGGAATCCTCGCCCCAAAATACCCTAGAATACTTGTTTTATTAATATTTTACTATTCCGAGATTGAAAATGACCCCTGACCTTTTTACACAAATA
This sequence comes from Echinarachnius parma, assembly GCA_037951105.1. NCBI lineage: Eukaryota > Metazoa > Echinodermata > Echinoidea > Clypeasteroida > Echinarachniidae > Echinarachnius > Echinarachnius parma. The sequence goes on along the minus strand of JBAMJV010003003.1, from coordinate 6,849 downwards.
TGCAAATTAGCTAATTAACTTTAAAAGGTGGGAACAAAGCTAACATTTCTTCTTAAACCTTCTAGAATATGAATCAATAAAACATGTTAGACTAAATAACGTCTCCAGGTCTAATACACAAGTATAGATCCGTCAATTTACCGGAGTACATGTACTGCGGGTACCACAGTACAAGTACTGCGGTACTACTGCAGTACTTTTACCGCAGTTGTACCGCAGTACTTTTTTACAAGGGTATATATTTACTTCAATGACATTGATATTTGCATAGATAATGAGCTCCATAACCTTTAACCCCATGACCCCAACATCTTTAAATTAGATCATTGTCACCCCGCGGATGCGAGGCTAACTGCTACAATCATATTTAAAACGAAATATAGGAGAAGCGTTAAGAATGATGCCTCAAATCGGTAAAATATGGTGGTAACAAGGTCATGACCTCTAAAGGTCACTTGGGGTCAAATTGAGCAAACTTCCACGAGGGAAAATAATTCACATATAATGAAGATTATATGGTAGGACTTTCATACTTCTTTCAAAAAGTGCACAATTGTTACCCTTAGCCGCCTAACTATAATAAGTTATTGTGGTCAAAATCAATGGGCAGTTTGTGAACCGTAGCCTGACATTTGTTTGTTGTCACTTGTATAAACAATGTTCCTTTGGCAACAAGCTCACATCAAGAATAATATATTCAGAATAATGTTGCACAAAGAAATTGGTACATGTATATAGTCTCAAACATAACTTTTTTTTCTCGAAAAATCGTATGAAGTACACTGTAAAAAAAAATTCGTTGATTCTACTTAATTTAATTTCTTCAACAGATTGCATTGATTTTTTTTAGTAAAAATAACTTTTTCCAAAATTAAGTTCTAATAAAGTAACCTAATTCGTTATGTTTTACTAATGTTATAAAGGTAAAATTTACTTAAATATTTCCAAAACTTAATATCTACTTAAAGCTCATTTGTTAATTTTACCATGATGAATTAAGTAGAATCAACAGGAACATCAATTTCAATTTCAATAGTAACTTTTACTCATTATCTCAAGTACCATGTACAAGTTGGTTTAGTCTACATTTGTTAATTGCAATAATGTAGATCAAGTAGAATCTACAAGGCGCATACATTCCTAAACATATAGGCTATAGCATTCGCTTTATCGTTCGCTCTTCCTATATACCGTAGGCATGCATATATAATGGTCCGTCTTTAGATGAACATTTTTAACAGTTAATATTCGTAAAAAGACAAAAAGAGAACCGACAAATAACCTTGAAAAGATTTTATTTCCAGAAAATGAACGTTCCATTGATTATTCATCGTACGTTTTAAGTTCACTTATAATCATAAAGGCGTCTTAATGTACAAGTTAGATTATTAGTTTAAAATTGTAAATCTTCGATATCTTTCAAATCTGATTCATGAATATTCATGAAGTAAAGTTAACTTAAATATACGCTTTTCTTATGTTATTGTTACTCAAATTAGTAAAAAGTAGAAATTACTTAATTATTTGTATTTGCTTTTGTTCAAATTACTTAAATGTATCTAGTTTATTTTTCTACTTATTTTTTTAATGTAATTTTAACATGAATTTATTGAGTTGTTATGTTTAAGTTTGTAGAACTTAAATTTAGCGAGTAGGCAGGACAAAAATGTTGTTTTGCTTAAATTATAATTGGAAAAAATAAGTAATAATTACTAACTGAAATAATATTTTTTACAGTGTACACAAATCATGCCTATTATAATTATGTCCCATCAATTAGGCTATCTAGCTTCTTAGTTCTTACTATTGAACATTTATATATTGCCGGCCCAAGTGTAATAAAATGATACCACCAATAACAAAAAACAGCATTGTGAAAGGATCCCCCCCCCCCCTCCCCGCCCCGCCCCGCCCCCTAGCATGTTTGCAACCGTCGGGATTACAGTATGTTTTTGTTGTACGTGTTCACTCCCATCAAAGTGAAACATAAGATTGATATCGTTTCTAAAACGATACCAAACTAAACACCACAAAATACATAAAGACCGATAGCACGATACTCCTTGATACGCCTCCATTTTGGAAAAGGTGAACAAGGGTGTGGATTTGACATTTTTGGTGAGGCGAAATTCACTTATTTTAGAGGTGAGTATCCTTAATTATTTCTAATGACACATATCGAAACTGGAATGAGCGTTTGAAATTGTATTTATGATCATTTTGTTTGAGTTTGAGTCATAATGGGGCAGACGAAACGGGGTAGAATATGTGTTCTGTTGTGTGCGGCGGATAGCAGTGTGTGAACAATGCATGCTCTGTGTGGCTATTCGGCTTGAGTGGGGTTGTTGATATATTCCTAGCTATCAGAAGCGCGGGCGCAATAGATTGCTGATGTCATGAATGTATTCCAAATAGGGGTCAGCGAAATTTTGTATTTCACAAAATCGCGGAATCGCATACAAAATAGCCAAATGCTGAATTTGTGCCACAGCGGTATGTAACTCTGCCTTGGCGATACTACAGAAATTAGCCCAAAATGTTAAATATTTACATCACAGTTAGGATTTTCACTGAGGTTTTATTGACATATTTTACATGAATGTGATCGATGTAATTGATGCAATTTAAATTCAAGATTTATCACAAGATGCCAGACAAACACACATATATCTTACAAAAGAACTAATAATATTACAGGACAATGAACCACCCTTGCAAGTCAAGGGGCTAACGCTGCTGAACATGATGAAAATTGAAACAGGGACACTAAAATCTAAATTTCTAAAATAAATAGAAATTTAGACAAGTTTCTGAATCTGAACTCTGAGTCTGAGACTGAGAGTGAGAGTGAGACTGACTCTGCACTGAACTCTGAAGAGTGAAGTGAAGGTTTGAGCACTGATCAATAATTCAAGAAATGAGATTAAGTCTGAACGAACACAGTCGGCAAGGACCATGGTCATGATGGTCAGTACCACATCTACTAGTAAACACATCTACAATGTATTGTAAATGGTCCTGATAGGACCATTTACTGCTCACAGTGGTAAAAATCTACGGGACACAATTTGAACTACAAACAGAGAGAAAAGAACAGCATATCTAAAGTTAAAAATTGCATACCTAGATTGAAGCTGATTTGATGATTTATTGTACAAAATTTCATTTTCAAAATGATAAGTCATACTTACAAAAATCGTCATATAAGTTCCATTTCTTTCTCTTCCTGCTCGATGTCCCATCGTAAACAAAGAAAGCCCGCCCGCAACATGCGGAGGCCGCTTATTATTGTCCAAAACAAGCCAACTCGCGATCTGCAAGCATGCCCGCCGTATCCGATTTCGGATACGCCGTATCAGAATTCGGATACGCCGTGTCAGAATTCGGATACGGTAACACGTGTGGTGTGGGAAGCTTGCGGAAAATACATGACAGTCATCCAGATAGCAGCAACACTTTCGAGAGGGATCACGACTGAGATTTTCTCAGTCTTTTTATTTTCCAAAACTGCAGATTTTCCATTTTTTTCGACATTTGAAGAATAATTTGGACCATTTTGGTAAGTTCATATAACACTTGTATCATTTTTAGGGCCAGTCATGATTGATTTTGTTGAATTTAAGATAAGAATTTTGTGTGAAATTTTGACAAACTTTTTTTGTACTGTCCCACATTGTTCCCGTATAGCGCAGCATTACAATGTAGTGTTGTGTGCTAGTAAATAGGTCCAGTGAACTGGACCATTTACACGCAACATATAGGAACTCGTGTATGCATCATGTACCTGCCCGACATTATCGGTGTCAACTCATTCATTCCACATTCATAACACATTGTATACAAACACTGCTGTACACGACATATTAAGTCGTGTTTTCATTTAGCATTCGCTGCATTGCAATGGTTAAATTACTTACAAATGTTAATGTCTTTTTGTCAGTTGTTGACTCCTACCCGAAGCTCGGCCATCTTTGAAGAAGTGAAGCTACGACGCGCCCGCCGCGCCCGCATTACGGTGATCATAAGCTATGTAACCGTATAGTAAACAAGCTGCACTGGGGAACAATAGCACGCATGGACGTGCTTAGCCTTAACACAAGCCGTTTACTCTTTTTTCTGAAAGAGGGCGCTAAACACGTACACATATTAAAATCTGCGCAACATTTTTAGAAACCACGGAGTAGATCAAAACAAATAAAAAACATCTGGAAAGAAGAATAATTAACCTTTTTTGGCGTCATGTATCTAGCAAGCGCTAGTAACGTTCCTGTGCGATTCTTGTCAATAGATGGCTCACTGTTTTTATGTACATTTTTCATTCAGTGTACATGTGGAACACGATTCGGGGTGTGCTGGAACTTACTCATTTTTTTTCCAGAGAAAAAGAGCTCAAATGCCAGGAAAGTGAAGAGAAAGGACAACAAAAATAGCATATTTGGTATGTATAGTAGTTTTAACTTTATTAATTTCTACAACATTCACCACCACACCACTGTCAAAACCAAAATAGCAACACAAACTTGTTGCACGGGCTTGAACATGTTGTAAAATAAGGCGCACGTATGACATGGCGTCGATAGTTACGTAATACCCATTCATCAGGGGGGGATGGATGAATGAATCATCCCCCCCTGATCAATGGGTATCAATGACATATCGACGCCCGTGACGTATGACCAATGCTAATTGACCTATGTGTGGTCAGTACTAGCCATACCTATATAACTTATATGTAAAATACTTTGTATGTTACACATATGGCCAACCCGTATATTATTGTGATGTTGTTTCTAGTTTGAACATCATTCCTTAAATCTTTACTTAAATCTTTACTTAAATTGTGTTTTATTAATAATAATACCATTTTGTCCCAACAGCACAAAAAAACACGAAGATTTTATGAAATAAAGGCAATTTAAAACTAAAAGGAAATAATCTTGAAAGTGAGTGGATTTTTCATTACAGTAGCAGACAACATTCTTGAAAACCGATAAATAGACTGTTATTTCTTTTGTGTGTGTTGTTTAGCAACATAATCCTATCTAGTCTTCTTGCCAAACTGGCACTGCCATGTTATACCCAAACAAAATTGTGTTTGAGTTTAGGGTCCCCCTCGAATAAATTGTGTTTTGGAACCCCCCTCCTTTCTTCATAGTCATGGAATTGACCCCCCCCCGCCCCCCCCCCCCGCCCCCCCCCCCCCCCCCCCCCCCCCCCCCCCCCCAAAAAAAGGAGAAAATTGATCTTATGGGGGGTAAGGTGGGCCAACCGCTATCCACACCCCAATTTCTATTCAATATCAATGTTATTCCTCCCATCATCTCAGCAATGGGGGGGGGGGGGGGGGGGGGGGGGTGGAGGTGGTGGTGGTAGGGGCGCGACCCCACCGACCACCCTCCCCCCCTCATTTGTGTTTGTTTTAAGTAACCTCAAATCCTCTTGGCTATGGTGGGGGGTGGGGGGGGGGGGGCGACCCCCCTGACCACCCCCCACCCCCCCATTTGTTTCATTTTTATGAAACCTCAAATCCCTTTGGCTATGGGGATTGGGGAGGGGGGGGGGGGGGGGGTGGTAGCGGGCGACCCCCCCCCCCCCCCCAACCACATTTTTGTTTAATGGAACATCAAATCCCTTTGGCTATGGGGAGGGGGGGGGGGTGGTAGGGGCGCGACCCCCCTGACCACCCCCCCCTCATTTAATTTTTTTTTTAATGAAACCTCAAATCCCCATGGCTACGAGGGGGGGGGGGATGGGGGTGGTGACCGCCATCAACCACCCACTGACACCCCCCCCCCCCCCCCCCCCCTCTCAAAAAAAAAAAGAACAACAAGAAATAATAAGTTATTCAGCAAGGTTATGACCCAGCTAGCCACCTGATGTTGGGCGGATGTCGGAATTTGGTTGGCGGATGTCGCATATCGCCGTTGGCTCGAGGTTAAAATGTCCGCCAGCCCAACATCGTCACGACGTCATTTTTGTGATATATTGGCATAACGTCATTTTCCGACAATGGCCCAACATCATCTCATAACAATTAGTTACATTCTAAACGTGGACAAGCAGTGCTTTCTCATTGTAATTCTAACCGCGGACATCCGCAGTTGGGGTGTGTCCGCGATTAGATGGTGTTTTGTCACATGTATGTCCCCGATTTGGGGGTGTTTACAAACACACACACACACACATACTTGTAAGCACCGGCAAACGGGGACTCTTGACTCTTTACCTGGAAAATGGGGACTCGCGAAAAACAAAGGATAGGGGGGTTCCTCATACAGCTAATGCACATCTAGGCCAGGGGGAGGGGGGTATCCAGGTAATATCACATGAGGGCGGTATAGTAGTTTTCTTGCCGATCACGACACACGCACGATGTAAACCACACACTCCGATACACACAAAAATTTCACATTTACATTCGAATCGGGGATGAGCATCAGAACGGGCAGCAGTTCAATTAGTTACATTCTAAACGTGGACAAGCAGTGCTTTCTCATTGTAATTCTAACCGCGGACATCCGCAGTTGGGGTGTGTCCGCGATTAGATGGTGTTTTGTCACATGTATGTCCCCGATTTGGGGGGTGTTTACAAACACACACACACACACATACTTGTAAGCACCGGCAAACGGGGACTCTTGACTCTTTACCTGGGAAATGGGGACTCGCGAAAACAAAGGATAGGGGGGGTTCCTCATACAGCTAATGCACATCTAGGCCAGGGGGAGGGGGGTATCCAGGTAATATCACATGAGGGCGGTATAGTAGTTTTCTTGCCGATCACGACACACGCACGATGTAAACCACACACTCCGATACACACAAAAATTTCACATTTACATTCCAATC